>ALYI01004249.1:0-16205 GCA_001969225.1 Ceriporiopsis andreanae CBS 279.92 | reverse complement strand
GCGGGCAGGGGCGGCCGGAGATGGGCCTACGGCAACGGCAGCCGGAGATGTGCCTACGGCAACGGTACCCGGAGCGACTGGAGCGACACCTACGCCGTCCGCGACACCTATAGCTACAGCAACCGGAGCGACATTGACACCTCCGGCACCCGGAGCGACATTGATACCTACATCGACAGGAGCGGCACCTACAGCAGCCGGAGACGTGCCTCGTTTAGGGGACGTGCCTCGTTCAGGGGACGTGCCTCGTTCAGGGGACGTGCCTCGTTCAGGGGACGTGCCTCGTTTAGGGGACGTGCCCCGTTTGGAAGACCTCACTCGTTTAGAAGACGCAGACCGCACGGGTTTGGAAGACGCGGACCTCGCGGGGCTCGACGACACGCTGCTCGCGGTGGTCGGCGTGCTCGACGCGATCAAGCTGCAGCGGAACGTGGCGGCGTGGATCCGTGCGGGCGGGCTGTGGGGGCCCAGTCGGCCTAATCGATTAAAAGAAGGAGCGAGAGAAGGCAATGCTGCCGCGTCCTCGTCTTCGCTCGACGCGTCTTCGTCGCTCGACGCGTCCTCGGATGCGATGGCTGTTGATGCGTTAGCTGTTGATGCGGCTGTTGATGCTGCTGCTCCGACCGCCACACGTTCGCAGGAGACGCCGCCCTCGTCTACGGTTGCGGGCAACGACACGAGCACACCTGCGACCGCTATCGAGCAGACGACTGCGACCACTACCGAGAAATCATTCAAGCCTTCGGCGAAGACTTCGGCGAATGCAGATGCGGAAATGGACGTAGATTCGGACACCCCGGAGATGGAGCCGCTGTGGCTCACACACGCGCCGACGCGGGCGTACTGGGTCGCACGCGGGCGCGCGGCGCTGGCGCGGCTTGGGATTCCGGTCGTGCATGGTGTCGGCGAGCAGTAGTGCGCGGTGTTGGCGGGCGGTAAGTAGTACATGGGATCGGCGAGGACGAGCAGGAGTACACGGCGCGGCATCGGCGAGCAGTCGTGCACGGTGTCGTCGAGCAGTACGCTTCGCTTTCTAGAGGGCATTGGCAGACGACTTGGATTATATACACATGCGATACCCGTCTATGTTGGTTGTCAAAATAGCAGATGAATGTTGCTAGTTAGAGCCGCTGCATCCTGTTCATACGTCCTGAGTATCGCAGAGAATTGCGATACGAGGCGCAATCATTTTCGTCCAAAAACACGAGAAGCCCCATAATCGATAGACGCCTGCGAGCTTATGTCAGCGTGTACGGCCCCATTCCCATCACGCCGCCGCCGTCCCAGCTTGAAACGCACCCACATCCACCACCACGACTCTGCTCCGCCAAATCGACAGGCCAGGCTGGCTGAGGACCGCTTGACACCATGGCCGGCCTAATCTCTCCAAAACCCGTCTCGTTCATGCAGCAGCACACTAATCTACAGTACAACCCGTATCAACGTAATGTCTCGTCGTTCTCGGACTCGCCGAACGCGATCCCGCCGCTCGCGCTCAACACGCCCAACCCGGCTCTGGCGTACGCGGGCGGCTCGCCTGCTGCGCACGAGGAGCAGAAGATCTATGCGCTCGTGATCGACCTGCTGGACCCGGCGTCGCGCGAGGCGGCGTTGCTGGAGCTGAGCAAGAAGAGGGAGCAGTACGACGATCTTGCGCTTGTACTTTGGCACTCGTTTGGTATGTTGCTGTTTGCTTTGCAGTGCTGAGAGGCCATTCACGAGGGTTTCCAGGGATCATGCCCGCGCTCCTTCAAGAAATTGTTTCTGTGTACCCCTTGCTATCGCCCCCCAACCTAACAGCGCACGTGTCGAATCGCGTGTGCAACGCGCTTGCTCTCTTGCAGTGTGTCGCGTCCCATCCGGAGACTAGGCAGTTATTCTTGAATGGTACGTCGTCGCCAATGGGCATCTTCCAGCGATACTGACGGCGTATGACAGCCCATATACCTCTTTTCTTATACCCCTTCCTCAACACGACCTCCAAAACAAGACCTTTTGAGTACCTTCGACTCACTTCGCTTGGTGTTATCGGCGCCTTGGTGAAGGCAAGTCGCGTCTCGATCTGCGCTCTAACACCGTTCTCATGATGAGCCACAGCAAAATGACAACAACACGGTGATCCACTTCCTGTTGTCGACGGAGATCATCCCGCTCTGTCTGCGCATCATGGAGACCGGCTCGGAGCTCTCCAAAACGGTGGCCATCTTCATCGTGCAGAAGATCCTGCTCGACGACACCGGCCTGACGTACATCTGCCATACGTACGAGCGGTTCTACGCCGTCGGCACCGTCCTCAGCAACATGGTCAACCAGCTGGTGGAGACCCAGGCGGTGCGCCTGCTCAAGCACGTTGTCAGGTGTTACTTGCGCCTCAGCGACAACATGAGGTGCGTGCTCCGCCGTCCGTTTCTGGCAGATTCTCACACCGGCTTTCTAGAGCTCGAGAAGCGCTCAGAGCATGTTTACCGGAACCCCTCAGGGACTCCACGTTCAACGTGCTGCTCAAGGTGTGTCGATATATCGTACTCACGACCTGGTGCTCGGCTAACAAATTTATTTTCCAGGGAGACATGGTCACAAAACGTTGTCTTACAAGTCTTTTGAATAATCTGGCGGAGTAGTCGCTGATGCAACGTGTATGCTGTCGCGTTCGCTCCGCGTATACATACATACTACGGTGGTCTCTCGCTTATTTTATCATACCTTGGACTCATTCCGCCCAGGACTCGAATAGCACAAGCAACTTGTTGTATTATCAGCATAATCGATGACCCGTGTACAGTCGCCCTTGCGGTCTGCTGGATGAGTGAGCGCGGACAGGACAGGACAGCGTGGCGAATCGCCCTGGACGAGATTGACGATGTAACGACTTCGGTCGGGCGTATCCCGGCACATCCGTCTAGTAAAGAATTGGCAAGTTGAAGTCGACGTCGCGCGCGACGTTGGCTTCTACGAAGGCTGGTCAGCTTTATCACGCCTGGTGTCTGTTCCTGCAGTACTCACCTGCTTCCCTGCGGTAGAATACCGGCAGGTCCAGGTCGACATCGCGAGCGACGTTGCCTGTCTCCAGTCAGTCAGTTCAACTCGATTGGTAGTGGGTATTGAATATTGAGCACTCACCGTTGGTGGTGGGGGCAGCCGTGACTGACAGGAGGGATGCACATAGAGCAAAGAGCACGATGAAGGACGCCATTGTGAGTTGTGAGTTCGCGGGGCTGTGTTTCTGGTGTCCTCGAGAGGTGAGTTGAGTGCAACGCGCTGCCTATGCTTATATGCTGCTCTGATTCCGCGCGCTTGCAGAAATTCCATGACGGCTGTCCGCTCCCTCGTCGTGACTGTGAGCCCAACTGCGCGCTTGTTTCACGCATGCGGTTGAGATAGGCTTCGTCTTTGGCCGCACACACGAACACGAACACGCGGTGCGCCGTATCGTGTGCCTCCGCGGGATTGGGCGAGGTGTGGACGGGGCGAAGGCTTTCCTCGTATAGCGCACTCGCGCGTGCTATTTGGGTAGGTGCCATCTACCGATCACACCGGTGCAGCCTGCTTCTTCTCACCATTCGCCTGTCATTCACCATTCGTCTGTCATTCACCATCCACCTGTCATGCAAGCAAGCTCGCATTTCGCTGCAGAATCGGGTGTCCGGGATGATAGGTCCTGCTGCTCACGCCGGCTTGAGTTGAGCGGGGGCCTCTCACGTTCTATATTTGCATGCTGCTGTGAGTATTGCGTACTCATTTTCGGGAGTCTCGCTGACTTTGGGGTGGACATGTTTCGCAGCGCGGGCTTGCTATCGATGTTTCGATTCGCTTGAATCGATGAACTGTCCAGTGGCGTATTTCCATCTCTGGAGACTTTCAAGGCTCATTGTCACGGAAATTGTCGTATCTGTTGAGTACTCACAACTCCGGGCAAGCTGTGTCGATGTCGTGACAGTCGAGGATTATGGTGTGTCCCGCGTTGCTCTGATGAATCTCAACATGTGCCTCTACGGTGCGACAGACAACCTGCTGACGACATTTGCTCAAACACAACAGAAAGATCGCGAGTGGTGATAAATACCGCAACGCACACGGTAAGAGCAGGAGAGCAACCGCGGCTGAAAGCACAAAGAGAACGAGTGCACGGAGAGCAAAGGAGTATTTCATCATGCTATTCAAATGTTGTATGACTTTCGCACTACTGATCACGCTGCGTCGCTTCATAGGACTTTTTACGCTCTACCTCCAGCCTTGTCAGCCGCATGGACCTGGCTGATTATTCATGGTCCGGCTGTGCCAAGTTTGGCTTCTTGCGCCACACGCACCGTCCACGCCTCCTTGACAAGCCCAACTCGCATCAAAGTAAAAGGGCTTCTGCGCTCCCAGTGCGGACAAGTTTCTCAGCCATCATGTTGATTAGGCGCACATTTTTGGGGGTGCAATCTTCTCTCACAGGCATGTGGTAGCGGTCAGCATCGGTATGTATAGTTCGCCTCCTCGACTTGTTAACTACGCAACAGTAGGTCCCGAGTACATGAGCCATGAGCTCACTTGGGCCCATGTATTCATACCCTGGTCCGTTCTATCTCACGGAAGCCTTGCGGAGCTTACTGCGCAGATTATCGTACTTACTTACCTTATTTCTCGATAGGCCGGTCCGCGAATACTGGGAGTCTTCAAAAGTTAGTGACCGACATCCGGGGGTCATCACTATGCATCCTCACGAGAAGTACGAGCCACTGCTAGGCTCTCCCCCCGGTGACGATGCTGGCCTCCTGCCAGCTGCGTTCGATTTGGGCGCCACCCCGAAATACAGGGAACGGTCGATCTTGCGCTGGGTGGTCATCGGTCAAGGGCTCATCATGCTTGGGCTGGGCATTGCAATAATACAGCTTGTACGCCGCCCGTCCTCGCTCTGCGCGCAGTTACTATATTGTGAGTGCTCTGCGAGTTCGTCAGTCCCTATGCTGAGGGTCATATTCAGCCCCTGCGCAAGACATGATCTCCTATGAGACAAAGCTCTTTCACGTGGGCAATCGATCTTCGTTGGTGTACAGTAGCGACCCATCAGAGCAGGTTGACAAAGCATGGAACGACTTGTACAATGGTATGTTCTTCGAATCGCGCTTCGAGCTTCCGGCCTTATTCACTGTCCCCAGACTTCGGCATTTCTCAGATTCCTAAGTGGCAGGCAGAACGTCTTCCCAACAAAACTATTCCGCTCTCTGAAGATCCGTCTCAATATGTTATGACGCTCTCGGTCTTTCATCAATTGCATTGCCTGGTACGTGTACAGGTGACTGTTTTGGCAGAATGAATTCGATTTTTCGCAGAACGTGCTACGGAAGGTCGCAAACAAGGAGCACTACGCGGATCCAATCACTGGTAATATCGGCGATATGTTGAAGGAAGACCTTCCCGAACATGTTGGACATTGCGTAGATATGCTTCGACAAGCTGTCATGTGTGCTGCGGACATCACGTAAGAACTAGCCATCATCTGCTTGACACGACTTCTAATATATTGTTGGCATAGTCCGGTTGGGTGGGCGTGGAAGGACGAGTTGAACCAGAACGTTCCGGTGATAGCGATCGCACATTCGTGCAGGAACTGGGAGAGAATTGACGGCTGGGCGAAAGCAAATCAGCTGCAGCATGAGTTCAACGCGTCGATACATGTTTAGGATGGCGTAGACATAAAGTAATTTAAGGTGATAAATTTCTGTCTGGGTAGAGTCAAACGAGCCAAGCCACCCGCAAACGCAAGAAGCTAAAATGACTCTGCAGCCGCAAGACCTGGCAAGTCTAAGCACAGAGTTCCCAGATCCCATACTACTCTCTTTATGGACATTTGCTCCGTATTGGGTATTGTAATTGAAAGTCCGACATCGATGATTCGTGTTTGCCCTGCAGCCATGCTCATTCTTTGCTTCGACGGACCACACCTGCAGCATCTTGAAGTGCACTCGTGCCATATGAGAATTCCAGCACTCATTAAACCCACTATCAGTGTTCGTTCTACCGCATCTGTCCGACATCGAAACCAGAAGCCACGGATAGAAGAACAATCCTCACAATAGTCTCGTCAATGACAAATCATATTCATTGCGATGAGGTACACTATATAGACTGCATCCTAAGCGTGTTGCATTATCGATCTTAGTGCTCGCTCTAAGATAAAACCTATGTGAGTGTCAAGTACTATCTTAATCGACAATTGTCCTCACTGACCATAGATATTGCAATCAGAAGGTGACCGTTACACCGTATACGAAGCCAACCGAGTCCGCATCGACGTTGGATTCAGGAACTACTTCTACTGCAGGAATACCACGAAGATGAGACAGAAGAAAGGCACTGTACGGTCGGCTTACCAGTAGGCTTCCGAGCCGGTGGATCCTCTCGAGCGGCAAGAGCAGCTATCGACGCGATGGGTACGTTAGCCAAAGTACTGGTTGGCTGGAAATGACTACAACTTACGAGTGGGCTCAGGGTCATCTTTCTGTTTGACTGTGATCGCGTACCCATAGGTAACATCAGCGGGGTTTTCGTCCGCGCGAGCGACCACCGTGGCTGAAACAGCTATGAGCACGGTCTGGGTTCGTAATTCGGAAGACGTACGTGTGGGTAGATCTGCCTGCTTGACGGTAACTCCGTAGCCATAAGTAACTTCAGCAGGCTCCTCCGCCCGCGCTGCTTGAGCGGGAGCAGCTGGATCCGCATGTGAGTCCCGAGCTCATTCATGTACGGAATTGTGTGAGCTCACCATCGGATGGTACTGTAGTGTACATCAGCACGGCACAGAAAAGAAGAGCGACAGTGAAGTGCATGTCGAGAGTGGTATGCGAGTCGGAGGACTACAAAGAGAGACCGCTTGGAGGAGGTGAGCAGCTGTAGTCTTTTCAGCTTGGTGTTTTATAGTACTCCAGAGCGTTCATCAAACACAGGACTCTACTGCTCCTGGCAGAGCAGTGTCGGCGGTCGAGGTTGGTTGCCTTGTTTGGGTTGTGCCTCTCGACAAGCTGTCGTGCTTCTGGTAACGGTATCGTGCCTCTTTCACGTATATTGTGACGAAGCTGGCATCGTTCGTACTGCGATTGTTGGCGGTGGCGCCGGGGTGACGCCCTGTGCCTTGCACACCGTATGGACGCACTGTATCTTCTGTCGTCGAGCTCTGACACGTCTGTAGATCACCGGTTGCCCGACTATTCAGAGTCGTATTGGCCTGCCAGTCATAGCGTCCTTTCCGAGCGACGATGGCATCTCTGTCAAGCTTATCGCCACTGAGCCACAAGGAAGCACAGTCAGGTGAGGGTTGCATACCCAAATTCGAGTTTACATGCTAACCTCCATCGATACGATCTCGAGACCCAGGTTGATTTCTCCGATCATTAGCGGCTGTACGCGTATGGCCGCTCGATTTACCTCACATAGCGCAATCTATGTGAGGGGATTTCATGGACTGGTATTGCGTTCGCCGTCCTCGACCACATCAAGTTGTCATGTCAGTCGCAATCTGTTGACCTCGAGAGCCTGACGTCCACTGATGACGGGCCATCGATGTATGTCCACTTCCTTGATATTGTCACGAGACAGCTCCGAGTCCGACGAATATCCTCGAGAAGGATGTGGGATACGCGAAGTCAAAATCGTGCCTTTCCAACCAATTTTCAAGTGCACTATCCGTCGGGCATCCTTCGCATGAGAATGTGCACGCACGAGACCACACCTCAGCTTTCGAGCCGAAGATTTGGTACGGTTGTTGGTGTTGCGCACACGTGTAGTCTGTACTGCAATACTAAACCTTCACTGAACGACACATTGACAGCAGGCACAATCGCCTCATGCCAGGCCAGATGGCCGCAGGCGTCAAAGACACATCATCTCCCAATCTGGAAAGGTCACCCAATATTGGTTGTATACAGTAGTTCGGACCAGAGTAAGTATCAGTGTGTTCTCTGCCACTCATACTGTTGTCTGTCATGCAGATAACCATGATTGTCAGGCTCCCTTCTAGAACGCATCGCATTTGCGACTCTAGCGTGCCTTGCCTAGGGCACACGCTCGCGACATCAAGAGCTCCGGCTTAGCAGAAGCCGTAGATGTAAGACAATTCTGCATTTCTGGTAGTAACAGTGTATCCCTACTCGTTCTCAGGGTCAACTGTAACCGGTACGGTAGCTCCTACGCAGTATTCTCAGCTGACAGGGTCGAAAACGTCACTGTTGTCTTCCCGTCTTTGACAGCGCCCAGTTGCTACTCCTCGGTGGGAGGCTCCACACACAAAGGCTGCGAGTGAATTGCGCCATCAGTCACGCCCTTCGAGAATGCGGGAGCTGACATACGCAGAAGGGAGGTACCTTCACCGGCCCACTGGCAGCCGCAATGTCTGTACCTACTACGGGCGCGCCATCTGTGAGGATGGGTTCAACAATGTGGCGGAAGAGAGGCATGGTGCTTTTCTCACCGGCGAGTGTGGCTGTATACCAAAGGAACGCGAGGGCGAGGGCAGACATATATGTATGCATCATGCTGTTAAGGCTGTGGCGCGTCCGAGCGACTTAACTTGTGGGACCTTTTATATGTCATGGAGAGTCTTATCGGCCATACACGTAGTTAGTGACCCGCGCGGGATTCTCTCACCAATGTCACTGCGTTGGGCTTGTAAGTATGTGTCGATCTGTAACGAACCACATGGCTCATCTGCGGTATCATTGTTCGCGTGCCAGCGGACAGACAGTTGTTGTCAGTCCGAGCGTCGATTATTATTCTTTGTGTCGCGTTCAGGTGATAAGTCATACCGCACATCGCGAACATATTCGCGCCTCGAGCCCGTCGCTCTTTGATAGTTTTGGGTGCGCGACTTTCCCTCCCGATAAATCTCAACCACGGGGGCGTGTTAGCTCTCGCGAGCCTCTGCAGAAAAGGAGTCGTGGTAGATATTCGGATTTGACATGATGTGCTGCTTCTCATTTGTCTGATGCATGTCACCGTGTCGTGTCTGCTAGAGGTCCATATCATCTACTGACATACTGTCAATCCGCCTTATCTGAAGTTCGCACGGGCCCTTCAGACACCCACTTACCCGTCGCCGCCTCGGTGCGCATAGTACGAACCATATCATCACGAACGTGCAATACGGTATCGCTGTACAAACGGAACAACTTGTACACAGTTTTCTTCCACTCGGCGAGCGCGAGCCGCTCCGTTCATCCCCAGAGGCGCATGACTTTGGGATCCCCTCCGAAGTATCTGTCTCCTTTGACCTCATAACGGTCGACAATGTCCCAAATCTGCTGCGACTCTTCTGGAGTGAGCTCGACATTGCCCGCGAGAACGTTCTGAGTGTGGCGCTCGGGATTCCTGCGGATCAACTGTCAGTGAAATACAGCCCAATATGCATACGAGCTGGTACGTACGCAGATCCCGGGAGCGGTATGACCTTCGAACCCAGCGCGGCAACCCAAGCGATGCACAGCGCAGCTGGTGTGATATTCTTCTTCCGAGCGACTACTGTGAGGGCGTCTACTAGGGCGAGGTTATGCTTGAAGTTCGCCTCGTTGAAGCGGGTCAACTGTCTACGGACGTCGCCCTCTATTTATCGTGTCAAAGAAAAAGAAAAGCAAAACAGACTGCAGCGCTTCCGTACCTGGAATATCATCTATGCTCTTGATGGTACCGGTCAAGAAACCCTTTCCGAGGGGTCTGGCGACATGGTCAGCTGATAAGGCAGCGCGCATCAATCTGGACTCACGAGTACGCGATAACAGCAATATCTAACTCCTGTGCTATCGCGAGTACTGCAAGGTTGACTCAGTACCGCACCGAATATCATCACGCATTCAAGCTCACCTTTTTTCGTCTCGGCTTCTAACGACCACGGACTTACTTCGATCTCAACGGCTGCGATGGGATATACTGCATTGGCCCTTCGAAGCGTTTCAGCGCTGCACTCCGAGAGACCGATGTGGTTGAACAAGCCCTCTTCTACGAGGTGATGCAAGGAGCGTACGACCTCTTCGATCGGTATGTGCTGGTCTACACGTGCGCATTCGAACAGATCTAGCCTCTTCTTACCACCCAAGACGGCGTTGATATTCAAGACGCTGCGCCTGAGATTGTCGGGTCTGCCCAGCCGAAGATCAAGATGAGTTATATTGAAAAGACGATGGGCTTACGTTGCAGGCCCTACACTTCCCTATGGAACAGAGATAAGCCCAGTTGAAATAAATGTGAGGCAGCCTCTACACACCTTGACAGACAAGAATGTCCGGTCAGCGTAGTCGGGGTATTTCTCAAAGAAACGCGAGAGCATCGCCAAGTTCCCCGGACCATGATTGTTGTCGTAGAAATCTCCTATCGACATAACAAGCATTAGTCGAATATTGAGTTGTGCAACGCGGGATACTGACCGCTGTTCAAAATCATCTTGACACCCGATGGTAGCAGATCAACTCCCGCTTTGATCGTGGCAAAACAGATATCGTCGGGTGCGGGTTTTGCAGCCCACCTAGATATCAAGTTAGCCGTTCGTCAGTTTGAGTTTGAAGTCTTGCAACACGGAATGGATGCTTCACGTCATATTCAAGAGGCCGTGCTGAAGAAGTTATGTCAATGAAAACGGTCAAGATGCAAGGGTGCAAATCACTCACCGCAACGGTCGCCACTTGTACATTCGAGGCGCTGCCTCCAAGGTTTGTAGAGGTTCGTAGCATGATATAACAGTATACAATCGGGGAGCTAGATTGGTCCGCACCTCGTTCTTTATATACATGCTGGGAGCTATCCTCCCGGAGGTGCAATATGGCTGACGCGGCCGAAGCCGCCTTCGATCAATGAGGGTGCTCTGCGACGGAAAATATGACGAAATCAGCCGGGAATTGCGTGCGAACGAACGTAAGACGATACGATATATGGCTGCCGCGAGGATGAGAGCTCCCGAGCGCGCCACGACATCGGATGTGCCTCGCGACCTGGTGAGGTTACTCAGGTAGCGCGATCGTGTCATACGAATCGCACTATTGGACACGTATAAATATCCAAGCTGGACCCCTAGCGACAAACAGGTTAGCGGCTGCACGGAAAAAATGAGGCGGCCTGAGCAGTGACTAACCTGGTCGAGCCTGCGAGTCGGAGGCGATTATGGCACTTCATGATCAGTTGAGTCATAGCCAACACGTCAACGAGCCAACAGTGAGAAAACCTTTAAAATGTAGCGTGAGGCATGACAGCTATGGTAAAATACATCACAGCAAGGCGGAACAATAAATACGACGGTTCGCAGCAGGCTAGCCATACCACTTGTCTCCGATGCGTGTCTCCGCTTTCGGGCGCTGAGGGATAGTGGGCGCTCTAATACTAAACACCTCGATGGCGCGCTGCGATCCCTGGTCAGAGACAGAAACGAGTCTGAGGGTAGTGATGATACGACTTACTCGCCAAGTAGGCATGTCTAGCTCCATGACCAGCTGGTTCTTCTTCAGGCCGTCTGCGTAGTCCTGTTGGGAAGGCTCCTCACACGACACTGTACGACGATTAGTGCCAGAATATGCATGTCTGTCTTCACGTACTGATCATAGGCTCGCCATCGATAAATTCAAGGAAGCACTTTCCGTCCCGGATAAGGAAGGACAAGTAGAAAAGATTTTCCACCGATTGACCGAAGTCATTAGGGTTTATAATGAAACGGAAGAGATTGATCTGGCCGCACTGCCCGAGAATTGTCTCAATCTGCAAAGGTGAACGATGAGTACGGGTGGCATACATAGTTCAGGGTCGTACCTTCGTGACATTCTTGGTTGTCTCGTTTCCGGAACGAGTAATGTCATTTTCCGTGATTTCTTGTGGCTTCCTCTGGTCGGACTTGTGTTTCTCAAGCTTTGATCGCTTCACGGCGGCACGCGTCTTCTGTTCAACGGATAATGGTCCCAGCCTAAGGATGATCTGTGAGTATGATATAGAGATAGAGTTCGTGTCACTGACATGAAATCCATGGCTGGAACGCGATGACTCTTCGCGACGACCTTCCACCCGATGCGCTCCCACTGGAGGAACGAGCCATCTCCCTCATCATCATCGTAAGACGTGTCGTCGTCATCATCGGCTAAATCGCCGACATTTGCGCGTCCGCCCATGAAGGTGACCAGCCTGCTGAGGAATTCATCAATGTCGAACGCCCCGCTCCCCGACTTCATCGCGCGTGCCATCTTAGTGGACTGCATAGATGCCTTGACGAGGAGCTCCGAGTCTACCGTTGCCTCTGCCGGAGCTCTGACTGCGAACAACGTTCAGTCTTTTCCGACGCGACATGCGAAAGGGGTGTCACCAAGTTCAAAGAGCTCGTTCATCCTCTTGACATTGTTCAGCACCTCTTCCGCGTTCTGAGCACCCTCCTCCATTTCTACGACATCAAATATGAGCTGGTATCATGGTCAACAAGGCGAGAACGCGCACTCTTCTGCACATCGCGGTACCCCCTGCGGATGCCTCTCCTCTCCTCCGGGTCCTGGTCCGGGTCATAGATCGCGGCCGTCTCGTCTATCCTGACCTTCTTCGAGGGCCCTGGCTTTGTATCTGCGTTACGACGCATCTTTGGATAGCCGACTTTGGGAGACGCGACGCGAAGATGGTGGGATGAAGAAAGGTCGCGCTGAGCTGCGATAATTATGTTTGGTCATGTTTACGTGGCATTTTGACGCCCTTCTAAATTCGAAGGTCGAGACTCGCATGTTGCGTCTCTACTGTCGCGCCCATCTGCTGACCGCTATGTACAATGCTAACCACTGCTATAACCATCGAGAGTTTTGTGCGTGGCCGTGTATCACCAGCTCGTGCCGCTCCAGTACGTCCTAGCTTGCAAACGTGTGTGGGCAGGGGCACTGACGACGCTAGATTCCAGAATCTGAGTCCGTTCGATCGAACATCGTCCCGACCCTCCTGACGTGATCCCCTCGGTCCTTTCGGTGAGCAACCGCAACTACTGATGTCCTCTCCTCTCGTCAACTGAAGGCTGCAAAACTCCAGGTCATCATCTTGTCGGTGATGTGCGCCTTGAAGCTTGAAGCTTGAAGCTTGAATCTTGACGTGACTAGGCTGGGAACTGAGCAGAGTTTAATCTCGCGGAGACTAGCGGCCTCCCAGAGATATCTTACCTGGCGCTCCGCCTACTTTAGCCTAGGTGATGACGTTTGGAATGCCCGTCTCATCCTATATACACCCCTGACTAGCGTATGTCCTCCTTTCTTCTTGACAACCATGCACCCTGATATATACGGCTCTTCCCCCACAGAACACGCTCAAGCCCTCGCCGCACTGAGCGCATTCGCTAAACAGTACCTTCCGATGTTCAAGACCTATATGGTGCAACGGGTGGTGCTCCTGTATGCAGCAGCTCGCACCTGATGCGAGGGGTCGTGCTGAATCCAGTGTTTGGCCTTTGCCGCAGCTCGAGTCACCATACATCATTCTCGTACAGTGGTCGTACACATTATACCATCGAGGGTCTGGACGCCTACGGCGACCTGAAGCTCGTCGGTCATGTGGACTATCACTACCCTGCCACGGGAGAGATCTTCCAAGCAGATTCCAAGGCTCGCAAGAGATTGTGCGGCGTCATTCTCCTCCAATCCCTCATGCACTGATGTTGCTGCAGCTCTCGGCGCAAATCCGAGGGTTTCTACAACGACGTAAAACTCGTTGTGGTCCTTCGGGACTAAGCCGAGTTCGGCCAACAACTGATTTCAGAATGCTCTTAGCATATTGCCGATATCGGCGTCTCTCTCTGAACAGAGCGACATTCAGTACTATATCTAATCCGCGATGACTCGTCGCTGACCCCGCCTCTCGATCAAGAGGGGGGTCAGGACTTGACATCCCGGATTATCGCATGAAAGGAACACTCCAGAGTCGCAGCTTTTCGCCTCGCCAAAGCGCGAGGCGAGAAGCTGGGGTCTTGCGGTGAGTGCAGAGTCATGTTTCCGACACTCACGCTGATCCATGTCGAAATGAAAATCGTTCCAGTGTACGACGTGCACTGGACTTGAGCTGATTTCAGCTTTTCGCCTTGCCAAGGCGCATCGCGAAAAATTGTGGTGTTGCGGTGAGTGCACTTGACATGTTCCGATCCTCCGCGCTGATGCATGGTGTCATTTTCTCAGTGTGTGTAACGTGGAATATTATACGTTGTCTGCGCTGCAACCAACTTCCTCGTACCCGACTGTGGCAGCTGGGATGAGAGCGAATGCTGAGACTTTCGGATTTGTGTTATTGACCAATGCAATCTTGTTCAACGGATAGAGGCGGGAGCCTCGAGACCCGAGCTGATATCCGCTAGATGCTTCGGGCTCACGACGGTCATGCGTATTTCCCCAGCTGAGCGGATGAGATTGACATGCAAGGCGTATCTGAGGCACTAGAACAAGATGGGCCTACGACAAGCATGATGCCCGACGCTACTTAGACTGTATGGGCGAGCAAAAACTACTCCTACATGCCACCACCAGTACGAGATCTCTGCCGTCATTTGCCACAACCTGATCATCTGTTCTTACTCACTTGCCATATTGAGCAACCTCCGTCGGCAATCAGTTTCCATCTCACGCTTCAACCTCTCTCCGCTGCTTCTCGCGGCGACTGGCCGCTGCTTCAGCAACTCGAAAACGTATAGCGCAGCTTCTCTGTCGGTGCGTTTTTATGACGCGTCATCGCCTCAAGTATCTAGGCTTGCGGCGGAACGCGTCGAACGCGCAGCTATTGAATGGCCCCGAGCGGATCTACGACGTTCTCGGAAGCAACGGTCATAACCCGCCGTTTCGGTTGTTGCCGTCTGTCATATTTGTGTGGAGTTCATCTTCGGCTACATAGCCTACACAGCTTGGCAGCTTCTTTCCGGTGGTAGAACGTCTCCCGCTTGTGCGAGGGAGTATAAAGATCCGTTTGCTGGGGACTCGAACTTGTGAGCAAAGCTTCCCCGCTCTTCAGTACACAGTCGAAGCATTTCCCTCTCTTTCGCTAATAGCCACCATGATTTCTGCCACACTCACTCTCCTGTCTCTCGCCGCTGGAGCCCTGACGTCTCCCGTGTTGGTAGAACGTCAGACCACGGGATCTGCGTGGTGCCCCCTCACCCTTGGCGCCGGCGCGTTCGACATCGCGTACAACTTCACGTTGGCAGCATGGAATAGCACTCTTCCAAATGCTAACACCACTGGGTTGCCACTGGTACTTGGCCAGGACGGTGTCACCGAAGGCGCAGAGTTCAAGATCCTCTCGGTACGTTACACCTCTATGGTCACTTTGACTTTCTACGTAACCTGACGTCAACATTCCGTGTAGACATACGCGTCGTACCCGTACAATGACTTCCCGACTCTGACACTGTACCACGGTGTGCTGCATCCGAACAGTCCCCAGGGCATCGTTATTGCAGACACGCCTGTCTTTGAGGGGGACATGCCCGGATTTGTACAGTCTAACAACGGGCCTGAGGCGGCGCCGATCTATTGCGCGGTGGTGAGATCATTCGTTATGCAAATGCTTTGCGAGCACTCACGTATGATTTGTAGGCGAACACCGACCCGGCAGGCGGTAGCAACGGCTACCCCTTCCTCGCGGTGAACGGGGACACAGACTCGTTCTCCTTGTGCAGCGCCGGGGATTACTACCTTGCGCAGACGAACGTTGTCTACAAGGCCAAGAACGACTCGTACGAGTACGACTTCGCCAGCTGCTACTCTGTCAAGCTGCAAATGATCGGCTTGAATTGAAGGGCCCTCTGCTTTGGTCGTGGGCTCTATGACAGATTGAGTGTTGGAACGGACTCAGACGCACTCTAACGGACTTTACACGGACACATGGACTACTTCTGGATATTCAAGTCAAGTCACCCTTATAATGCCTACATTATGAACCTTGTACTACCATTTAAATTGATGCCTTGCCGTCATCTTATCGTCACCGCGGGACCGGTCGGGTTGCGGCTCGCGGATTCCCCATTCGCGCAAGAATCCCCAGTAATTCTTGAGAATGCTTGGATTTGCAGCAGCAGTTTTCAACTTGCTACGATATTGCAGACAGATGTGGCGTCGCCGTCGATCCTGCGTGATTCGATTGTGGTTCGATCACCTCTGCGATCGCTGTCTTCAGTGTGAGCTTACCAAGGACTATGGCGCAAAAAAAAAAACATCAACAGCGAATACCTGCGAGGAATAGACAAGCCATTCTGA
>ALYI01004248.1:0-13096 GCA_001969225.1 Ceriporiopsis andreanae CBS 279.92 | reverse complement strand
CAATGTACAGCTGTTGTATCAGGGCGCTGTGTCTGAGACGAGGGACTGATTAGGGACTGATATCAGCGACGTACATCAGGTCTGCGCTGAGTCACATACCGCCGCCTTGGAACGCACACACGAAATGGGGCACAACCCCGCGTTGATGTGTGCAATTCTCGTGGCCTGGTCTAACCCGTCCAATTGCTCCGCACTTTCACCCGCTGAGAAATAAACCGGCATCACCAGTACCGGTCCCGCCCTAAGCTTGAGGGCCATGACGAATACCCTATCGTGATCGGTCGGGTTTTTGTGCGCCGCCGTCATGTCTGTGGCCAGCGTATCGTACTGTTGATGTATCCACGAGTGGTGTTCCATCTTGTCCAACCTCTCGAAAGGTATGTCAAACACCCTATCAATCCTGAATCGCATCGCAGTTCGCCGTTCTTCACGTCGCTCCTCAATCTTCACAAACAGCGCCTTCCTCTCCCCGACCTTGCTATCCTCATCCGCCTTGAGTCCTGCCAGACCCACGTGCACCAGCTGTGGCTTATGCAGTCCTACCCATCGCACCAGCTGATTGCCCGCTTCAGCGAACCACGAACCTTCGGATGATATTCTACACCCAGTTTTGTGCGTTGGCCACGCTTCCTTCTGGCACTGCTTGCTCTGTGGCGATACTGTCAGGGTCGCTAGATTGTAGAATAGTATAGCCAACCAGCTCACACAATAAAACACCAAGTTACACCCTCCACAACGCTTGAAAGACACTCCTGAGTCATCCTTCGCTGCGCACCAAGCGCAGTTGAGGATCGGCTGGGCGCCACTTTGCTTCATAGTCTTCGATTCGAGGTCGGTCGTTGTGGTCGGTGGAGTGCAAGTGCTTGCATCGCTAACAGCCCTGGGAACTCCATGCTCTGAAACTGCACCCGAAGGAAGATTAGCAAAAGAAGGCTGTCGATAACGTGTCGTCATGCGGTAAAAATGTACTGCATTGGATTCGGGAGACAGGAGATACAGCGATCAGAACGATCCCACCACTTTATTCGCCTCGTTGTCCCAATCCAGCTCCTGCTTCAGCGCGCCCGTCAGAATCAACTCCTGGCTGTAGATCGGATAGCCAGCCTCAGCTAAAGGCCGCCAGATAGACTTATCGTCCGGATGGGAGATAACAAACCGGTCCTGATGCCCCTTGAGGACGCGCAGTGTGGGAGACTGGGACAAGAGCTGCACATGTCACAATCGTCAGCGGAAGGCCACTGTGGGTAACAACACTTCTACGCACCTGACCACCCCCTGCGGTCACTACATTCTTCAGCAACTTGTTGTCTACAGGCACCTTGGGCGTGACGTAGAAGGTTTTGCCTCCAAAGAGCTTGCCTTGGTTGGCCTTAGCGCGACGGACTGCGTCCGCGAGCTTGACGCCGTATTTCGCCTCATTCTCGGGGTCGTTGATGGGAAAGTCTTCTTCAGCTATAATAATGCAACGTCGTCTGAGCATCCTCCCTGCGACGGAAAAACGTATACTAACGAAGAATCTTGCGCTTCTGCACGCTTGTTTCGATCCACTTCTGGTGGACGACATGTCCAGCGGCACCCATGCCACATAAGAACTTCTCTGTGCGAACAAAGTTCTTTGCGACAAGATGCGTGCATTCGGCAGGTTTCGTTGTATACTTCACGCCCAACCTACCAAAAGCCTACAGTTCCCTCGTTCAACAGCTTTTCGATACATGGAACTCAAGCCACGAACCTTGATAACATCCTCGCTGACGGTGACCTGAGTAGTCATGATGACGAAATCTTTCGCTTTCGCGGCGCTGTAGAGACCACGTCATCAAAACGTAGCTTTTCAACTCAGCAAGGCTTACCTAGCCTTCCCAGCCTTGGTGCTACTGTCACCAGCAGGCCGTTCGTCCACAGCATCCTCTCCAGCCGCTAACTTCCGTCCCTTTCGCGTTGCAACGGCGCCACCTGCCGCCTTGTGCTTCTTCTTGTCAGGCTCCTCGTCCTCCGCCGCATCGTCCTGATCACCTCCCGACGTTCGTTTCTTGCCCTTAGCTGCAGCCTTCGCCAGTGCTTCCACTTCTGTGTCTTTGCCATGCTCCCTGTCGTACACTGACTTGACATGCCCCGACTTCAGCTCTTTCTGGAAGCTCATCACGTCGGGCATGATTTCGTCGTGCAGCTTCTTCGTCGCCTTGGTCGCAGCAGATCGTTTTGACGAGCGCATGGCAGAAACCGGAGTTTCAGGAAGGTTGCTCGGCCCCGCGCCAGCGGTCTCTGTCGCTCGCGCGCGGGTAAGAAGAGAAGGTGAATTTTCGGGTGACGGGGATAATCTTTTCGGTGCGGACTTAGCAGGGCGAGTAGGAGGTCGACCTCGTCTGGGAGGCGTATTTTTGACAGGTTCCGGGGCTCCCTTGGCGTCAACGTCTGGTTCCTTCCCTTTAGCAACTTTAGCGCCCTTGGGTGATCCCTGCTCGCCACGAATGAGGGATTGCGAGCGCACCAGCTTCAAAGTTGGCAAGACTACAGACACAGCTGTTCGAGGAGTACGTGGCGTACGCGGCACGTGGACCGGGGGTATAGGTACTGCGTCCTCGCCTTCCGTATCCGGAATAGACGCAAACGATTCCTTTTGTTTGAGAGCGCGTTTCGGCGGCAGTTCGTCCTCAGAATCGCTAGGAATAACAGGCTTTTTGCGCTTCGACGCCGCTGCTTTCGTCTTGACCGGAGTCTTCGGCGCCGGCAGAGGAGATGGCTCGGCATCAACCTCTACGACCTTGCCTTTCGCTTTCCCGGAGCCCTTAGCAGGCACCTTCTTCAGAACAATGCCACCGCCTTCGTCGTCGTCACTTGCGACCCGCAGCCCACGGCTCCTGCTGCGAGATCGCGTCATGATGACATGACCGGTAGACTTGCGCGGTGCGGCGCGGGTATCCACGTCGTCCTGTATTCGCGTTCGACGACCGCGGCTCGCAGACCTCGACCTGCCAACCTTCTCACTGGCGGACAAGACTGCGTCTTCCGGCCGGGATTCTTCCTCAGGCGTCCTGCCGCGACGAGTGCGCGGAGATCGTCCGCGCGATGACTTAGGTTTGGCGGTGGACCGTGTCTGTTTCTGCGGTTCTTCCTCCTTGTCTTCGTCGCTCTGCACTCGACTGCGACTCCGCGGCCTACCGCGCAAAGCGGTCGACCTAGCCTTAGCCTTCGGTGCTTCAATAACCTCGACCTCAGAGTCCATATCGCTACGGGCTCGACTGCGACTTCTACTCCTGGATTTCGCCTGATACGTCCGCTTGACTAGCAGCTTATGCGATGACGACGGAGCGTTTTCTGTCTCAGCATCTTTACCGTCCTTCGCGCGCGTCCTCGTCTGCTTTTTGGGCGTAGACTTTCGCAGAGGCGTCGAGGGTACCAGTACAGCGTCCTCTTCGCTCTCTGGAGGAGATAGGGTCGCCTTGTTCCTAGCCTTGCCTTTCAGAATCGATCTCGGTCTCGGAGGGGACTTGGGCGGCTTCGCAGCGAGCAGCGCTTCTCTCGTACCCTGAGCTTTCGCCTTTACGCGGGCGCTTTTCCTCGCACTGGGACTATCGTCGATATCCATCGCGTCATCATCACTCTTGTCGCGTTCGATTTGGGGTTCCTGATCTGGAACAGCATCGATGTCGGACAGTCGTCCGTCGTTATCAAGGGGTACGTCGATATCGAGGTAGCTGCCGGCGCTCGTATCCCCAAGATCGTCGATGTCCTTTGTCCTCGTCCTAGGGGTCTCTGCGACGAACTGGGACGCGAGCGACAGTCGATCAACGTCGTCGTCCACCCCCACAACCTCCTTCTTCAACATAGCCAACTCTTCCGCGTCGTACTCGACAGGTCCTAACCCTTTCTCGCCAATTAGGGAGCCAAAGTCGACACCTGGCGGGAAGGTGATGTACTTGTCGTTGGCGTCCGGAACGTCGCGCCACTGTATGAAGCAGTCCTCGACCCAGATATGATTAACGATGGGAATGTGCCACGAGGTCGCTTTCGAGGTCTTGTTGCCCGAGACACTACAAGGGCACCGTCAGCTGAGGATGTCGCAAACCGGAAGAAAGACGCACTATGCTGCCACCACAGCAGTATTCCGTCCAGTCATGGTAGGCGTGTGTTCTGCGCCCATGGCGAGGAGTAGTTTCTTGATATAATCGCGATCCTTGCCGACGTAATTTGAGATCGTGACGATCTGCATAATCAGTGAGACGAGAGCAACAAGAAACGCACGACAGACGCACATGACGAGAGAAGTCCTTTACCGGTCTGCGCGGTATGGGATAATGTAGAAGTTGATCCGTAGGCCGAGACAAGACCCCCGTCGCGCGGACATACCAGAGCCACGCGAGTGTGCCAATGGTCTTGGTGAGTTCGAACGCCTGCAGTGCCCTGGATAAGTAGCCTGCACACTGAACACAAAGAAGACGTACTTTGACATAGGCAGGACCAGAGCGGTACTTTGTAACGAATATGTCCGCATGTTCGACTTTCTCTACTTCCTCCTCAGGAGACTCGCACTCGATGACCACGCCGCCGCCCCGGCGAATGTCAGCGGCATGCGCCTCTCGCTGACCAGAGCTCAGCTCGAGCGTGTAGCTTAGGAGGATCGACTGTCCTTGCCATATATTGGTGGCTCCTGATTGTTGTTGAGGGAGATCGGAGCCTGCAAGTAGACCGGTGTCGTACAACGCCTTCTTGCGCGCTGAAAGGGATTTACTTCTCTTCGACTCTTTCTCCTCAGAGCCCTCCACTCCAGACAATCTCTTCACCGCCTCTGCTCCATACAGTTGGAGGACCTTAGGTTCGGGCCATTCATACTGCTCCGTGGGCAAACCGCGCATGCCAATGCGCACAACATCGTCGAACCAATGCGGGACGATGACTCGTACGCCGGTGACCTCTCGGAAGTGCATCGCAGTCGCGTACTTCGCACTGGTCGTTGTCAGCGTGAAGAGATGTGTGACGTCTTTGGTGAACGCTGAGCGCCATTGGCCGCCGAGTGAGGTGATGCCGGCGCATATGACTTCGTTGTCGGACTGTGCCAGGTCACAGGCAGTGGCGACGACCCCAGAGAATAGCATAGCGGGGTCAGGAGAGTAGAAATTCGTGTCTTGCTGAGCCGACAGCATGAGGGAGCGCTCGACCCACTGAGGGGTGACAAGCTTCGCAGAGGACCGTTCAGGAAGGGGTTCTAGGGAGTCCTGGTCTGGAAGCGAGGTCGCCACATAGTGGGTTAGGCGTTTGTCGTCGCTGTCCACCCCAGTTGCGCCGTTCAATTTCAGGACTTTTGAGAGTTGCGAGCTCTGGGGATCGGGTATGGTCTTGGACATGTAGTAGTATACATCTTGGAAAAGGTTGCCGGGCATGAAATGAACAGATGACGAAGAGTAGAAGTAGGATGTTCGAAACTGGGTATTCGGGACAAGGTGGCAGGAGGAGAAAGAGACCGCGGTGATCAACAAATGAGAAACGCGTGACCGCGTAACGGGCGTCTATATATATTCACGGACTTCAGTTTCGAGATCGCAGCTTTTGGCTGATGTTGATAGTGGATGGATGCATCCAAAAGGACCCGTTGTAAATACAGAATAGACGAATATACATTAAGTACCAGATAGAATGCCCAAGCAGTCCGGGGCAGCGTGCAAATACGTGAAAATCTACCACGAAACCAAAGGTCCTGTGAACGAAAGCGAATACCACAACAGCGTCGGAGCAGCGGTCTGGAATCTTACCGACTAGGACCCACATTATCTATACGACATATAATACATAGCGCGGCGTTGCATAGCAAATAAAAGACGGGACGAGGCTCGAGCTATGCGAGCTCAGCTCCTGGGAAGCGAAATAGAGGGTGGTACACCGCTCGCGGTGACCTGTGAGGTGTGTGAACGTGCCTGCGTTTGTCGTTTGGCTTGCGCTTCGAGTTGTTTTACGCGTTGTTTCCGGATGTCGTCATCTTTAAGTTTTACGGACGCAGTAATCTCCAGAAAGGATTCTGAGCTCGGAGGAAGGCAGGAGGGCGGTGGATGCAACAACATATAAAGCACAGCGTTTCGGTCTGTACTCATCATTATACTCTGCTTGCAGCATTGGACAATGGCGAGCCCGACGCGAAAGAGGAAGGCGACACCTAAACACATGTGTGAGCCAGAGGGTAAAAGAAGTAGATCATATGCGCACCTTCGAATAAGAATATGTCCCAAACACGCTGCGAATGCTCAAAGGGAAGAGCCTCCATAAATAGTGCAGTAAACCTGTGAATGCTCGTGAGCTATTTGCCGTAAAGCCGTAGATATAAACGTACCATGGTCGGCAGAGACTCGATGGGGGAATATCCATGTCGAGGAAGACCTTCTTCGCAACTGCAGACTCGTTGGCTTCTACGGCCTTGCCGAACAAAGCCGCGTCTATCTCCAACTGAACGGGATGTGGAGAAAAGTATGGCCGAAGGTGGCTGTCCATCATAGAGACAAATGTCCAGAATGCGTCTTCCTCAGGCGAGTGCAGTAGGAGGTGACCAGCAACCACAGTGATACCTCTCCCGTATTTGACGTCAGGGACCATCGACAGGTATGCCTGAAGCAAATTCACCAGCGATCCGTCCAGCAGTGGAGGCTCGTCCGCGAAGACACGCTGCACGTCCTTCTCGATGTTCGCCGATGCAGGCACGCGGTCACGCTTGACGAGTTTCGCATATAGTCCGTCCATTCTCTTCGCCTTGCTGTCCGTAAGGTGCGCCCACACAAGATATCGCACAGACGCCGGAACACCTTCCCAGAGCAGCTTGCGGACCTTCTTGTTCTTCCGTGCTTGCGACGCAGGTACGGAAGCCATCATGGAGATCCATCGCAGCTCACGCTGCCGGTGCGCCTCTACCTCGTGTGAGTCCTGGACTTTAGGAGTCTGACTGAGGCTGGACGTGGCGCGCTTGATAGGCTCAGGGAGCTGGGTCGCCGCTGTCCGCGAACTGGACGCTGATATCATCGAAAACGCGGGACTATCAGCGCGAAGCGTGTCACTGCGAATACTCGGGCTCGGCAACGGGGGAGAAATCCGCGGATCCTCGCTGATCGATGCAAGCTGGCCAGTAGGCCCGATGAGCTCGAAGTTCATATCCTTTACGTTTACCGTCGGCTGCTCGGGAAGAGAGTGATCGCTGGGTGCGAGACTCAGCGTTGGACATCGTTCCTCGTGCATCGATGGCCGGTCAATATTCCTGATCTTCAGCGTCGGCATCGACAGCTTCGAGCGCAACGACATGTGAGGTGGCGGAGATGTTACCACAGACCGCGCGTCGCTCGTGTGAGATGCATCGGTCTCCACAGAAGGGCGACCCTGCATTGACGAGCGCGATGGCGGCGATGAGTCTCGCGCACCGGGGCCCGTCGGCTTCACAGAGAAGCCTGAGGAGCGACTGTGTCGCAGCGCCTGGAATGGATGGTGCTTTGTGGGCGATATTGAACTCGATGACCCCCCTGCTGAATGACCAGACGATGAACTGGAGATCTGTCGTAGCATGGGTCGGGCGGTCTGCGGCTCCGGGGGCAAAGGTGGCGAAGACAGATTGGGAGAAGTCAGCGCTGAAGACGCTTGCCCTAATGATATCGTGGGCGACGGCAACTTCAGATCAGCAGGCCGCGGAGAAGTTTGGGTCGAGGAAGGTGCAGTGACGGGGGGCTGCGCTAATGGGCTAGATGGAATCCTCGGGGACATCGGTGGTGACGAGGGTGGAGAGGGCTGCGGGGCCACGATGGTGTTATTGGTGAACGACAGAGGAGAAGGCTTATGCACCGGTCGCGGCGTCGTGGGAGTTCCAGGATTCGATGATGCAGACAGCTGGTTAGGAGTCGAAACGGACGACGGCACATGCGCAGATTTTGACCGCTTTGCCACAGCGTTCGCAGTCTGCGTGTGAGGTGACTGAATCCCATCGTTCGGCCTTTGGTACGGAGCAAGAAGAGTTATTAACTTCATCTTTACACGAGTTGATAGAGACATACCTAGAGTCCTGTGGGATGATGACTTCCGCTGCAGACGAGTCAAACCCCGAAAACGATCTTGAGCGAGGTCTTGGTGTCTGAGCTTTCGGGAAAAAGTTGGCTCGCGGAATCACCTTTCCCGCAGACGAATCCTGCGGAGAGAGGGGGCCGGCCTGCTCCATCGGTGGGAAGCGGTCAGTGGCAAGAGGACTCATCGGGGGAGCTTGCGGTCGCATTCGATACGCTGGGATGTTGTTCGGCGGTTCCAGTGTGAACGATATAGGCACTGGACCTATCGCCATCGAAAGATCGCGGTCGAACCGGCCATATATAGTCACAAGACGCGGATGGGCAGGATCGCCTCTCGCCGCCAGTGCCGCGTGCAAGGTGTGGAAGATGGAACCAGGCGGCGGCCCCGCGGGAGCCTGTTGTGCAGGATTGAATATCTGACGTCCGTACATAGGTCCACTGGGTTGTTCGGCTGGCTTCGGCGCAAGTGGATGTGGCATAAAGAGGCTGCGTCGCATAAAGTTGTTGGGTTGGCGGTCGGGGTTGACAGGTCGCAGAGTCGGCTGGCGCATCTGAGCTTGGTCTTGCGGCATTACCGGCTGTATGTGATGTTGAGGTGGTGTGGTTTCGGGTAACGTCGACGGACCCGCTTCCGGAGACATTGGCGTGTATGGAGGCGGTGGTGCCTGGTTCGCGACATAATATGTGGTCTCAATCATGCGCTTCTTTTCGGAGGGGATGGATGGGCTGGTGGGAGGAGACTGTGAAGTCGTTGAGTGCGCCGCTGGTGATCGTGGCTCAGCATCCACTTCATTTGCAGGATCGTCGACCACGATCGGCATGGTAGACTCGCGCGACTTGCCGCGGAAAACAGCATCAGCAGCCTGCGTCGCTTCAGGCGTGAGGGTGGCACTACGATCCTGCTCTAGACGATGTCGGAGCGCTGACGCAGCACCACCTGGCGCGTTCGAGAATAACGGTGTCGTAAGAGGCGGTGAAAGGGGCGATCCCATTCCTGGCGACTGCAGGTTAGGCGACGACTGTGGCGAATCGAATGTACCGTGCAAGAGGGGTGAAGCAGTGGACTCCGGCGACATCGTAACAACTGACTTCCGCTGCGCATGGTTTGAAGACGTAAGTTCCAGTGGTGGAGGAACTCGCTTTTCACCGGATTCCTTACGCGAGGGAGCAGACAAGGAAGAGTGTTGCGATCCACTCCGCGCCCTGACATCCTCAGCAGAAGACGAATCTGTAGCGGTAGACGCGACCCGTTCCTTTTCCGCTTCCTGGCGAACGTTGTCAAGGCTAGGACGACTCCCCTCCCCATTAGGTACTGGCGGAGGCGGCTCAAGCCCCAATCCCGACGCCACGGTGAACATCGAGCTCTTCGAGAAGCGCGACGCTTTTGACGCCACAGAATACCGCGAATACCGGTAGTTGTCGTATATGTCTGAGGCCCCCTCCCACTCCTCGCCACCGTATTCTGAGTCGCTGATCGAAGGCTGCATTGACGCGCGCGAAGGATTGCTGCGCAATGAGGCTGCGAACGGCGGGCGTGGCTCTTCAAGGGATTGCGAGTGATGATGCGACGCCGTCGAGTACACGGACGATCGTTCGGATACAGAAACTGAATGCCGCACAGGAGGCTCAACATGGGAGGCCTTCGTGAAAGATAGAGGTGCTGTCTGCGGGAGCGGTGCAGGAGGTGGTGGCGTGTAGGCGGTGCTTCTGCTTCTGTTGCTGTGAATCGATATGTTGTCATCGCCATCGCCGCCCATGAAGTCCTGGAGTAAGGACAAGCCAATGCCAACCTCGCCGTCCGAAAGCGCAACAGAGATACGGCTACTAGTATCGCCGTCTGTTACTCGAGAGTTGCGCCATGATGGGGACTCTGGCTCTTCCTTCTCCTCAAGCGGTTCGTCCCTGACTGGCGAGTAAGACCGCGCCGCTGCCACTACAGTGGCGCCGGTGGACATCCTCCTCAGCTCAGATTTCTTCTCGACAGCAGGCTCCACATGTTCTTCAACCGTCAAAGATGGAGAGTCGAGTTCGGTGGGAGAATCGACTTGCCGACTTATGCTCACTATGCGTACGAGACTGCTTGCTTCGTTGCTGCCGAAGTCTGCGGGGGTACGGGGAGCAGAGTCGAGCGCGGTCGACCCTGACGAGTGGCTCGCTGACCGAAGATGAAGACCTTCGTCATTTGTGAGCAGCGGTGCCGGCAGATGGGGTGAGGAGGGGACTGGCGGAGATGTGTACGGGTGGAGGGGCGAAGACAGCCTGCTGGGCGTGTTGTCTTCTGTCACGGATATCGACGTCGCAGAGTAGCTGTACGACATCCTCGGAGGTCCAGGCGGAAGAGACGGAGACGTGCGTTGCACCGTGGCAGAGATAGACTCTCTTGGGATCATCGGAGACGCGGAGCTCTGCGAAGACGACGGCCGGGACGACGAACGCGACAACGACCTCGACGACCGCTTGGCCATCACGGGTTTCTTCAACCGACCATTGAAACGCACGTCTGACCCATGAAACCTCCCAACAACGTCCTCACAATAGCCCTGTGATCGGTGAGCAGCGAGTGAGACAGCATGCGACGGGATGACGCACAAGGTACAGGTCCTCCTGGCCGGGCAGTTGCATTAAGACTATAATCTCGTCATCCTATAAACAGAGACCAGACGTTAGAGACAGACGAATCGAGAACAAGACTATCACGACACACCTTCATGAACATGAGATCCTCCGCGTCCTCGGCGACGCAGTCCTGCAGCGCAGTGCACTTCCCTATGCCGCCCTTGGCAGCAAAACGCGTCCATCGCCCAAGCTCGTTGGCATCCATTATCTGCGCATTCACCCCAAGAGACTGTTAGCGACAGGTGGCAGGCGAGACGTTAGGCGGAATGCGCAGGCGCAAGGTGAGAGTTGTTTTGCAGTGGACCCAGTCGCTAGACCACGCCACGACCAACCAAGAGATGCCGGGAAAGAATATAGCGAGCTTAGGGTAGAAAAGGAGTGGAACGGTGAGGACGACACCAGAGGCCTGTGGTGGAACGGAGAGAGTTGCGAGGACGGTCGAGAGAGCCTCGAGCTTGGCGAGCGCTTCAAAGAAGAAGCGTCCAACCTTCTCAATTCTCGCTTCTCCGCGTGCTTCGATCGTTCAATTCGCACGTAAATTGCATTTATACACGGCTGGGGAACAAACTAATGGTTTACATATGTACAATCTGTGCTGCGGTCTGGCAAATCAGGTCAGAAAACACCGTATTCATCGCAGCATCTCGAACCCAAGGAGGAAGCCGATCCCGGTATTCTGAGTGAAAGGACCTCCGTGGGCGCGCTTTACTCAACCCTGCACACCCTTTACGTACGGAGCTTGGGGCGAATGAAGGCCTTAGAGCGTTCGAAGCCTACGCCCAGCGACCATCAGCCATACATCACGAAGTACCTCCCACAGACGTACCGTGACAAGGGTCCGAGGAGCATACACCGAAGCGCACAGGATGCACCGTTGCATCACACCAGCACTGTGGGCCATTGCAGGAAACAGGAAACGCCGCATCGAGTTCGACAGATGACTGGGATGGCGGCATCATTACGATGCAGCGCCACACGAAATCATGACGGAAACGCAGGGGAACGTCGTAGCAATCCCTCTGGCAAAGACGAATAATCAGTCGGCGCGTACGTTTGACAGGGTACTACGCACCTGAAGCTGTACTCGACTGTGCCACAGGATCGACGTCAGGCGCAAAGAGCTTCAGCTTGTCCTCTCGTTTCGCGGGAAGCGACTCAACACTAAGTGAGCTCTCCCACCCATCCTGTCCACCCGAGAACAGCTCCCGCTCCAGCTCCTTGAGCTGCTGCAAGAACCCCGGGTTGGGCGAGACAGACGGCCGCACGCCGATGACGGTCCCCAACGCTGTCCGCAACGACATGCGTTGCATCTGCATCAGGTACGCAGCAACGATGGTGGGCGAGCGCGAGATCGCCGCGGAGCAATGCACGAGCACGCGGCCGTCCTTGCTGGCGCGGGCCTGCTCTATGAACGCGATGGCGGCGGGCAGGACCTTGCCGATCGAGGACCCGGGCGCGTCAGTGAGCGCGAGCCGTGCGTACCGAATCGTGTCCACCATCGCCGCGGGCGTGCTCCCGATCGACAACACATGCGTGATCGCCGCCGCCTTGAGAAATGCGCCGGAGCTCGCAGACGAGCGGGGCCCGAGGTACAGAAACGGAGCCCAGACAAGCGTCGCGCGCTGTTCGCCCTCCGCATCGTGCGGGGCGCGGTTCTTTCGGCCTTTCGCCATGTCGCACGCCGCAGGGCAGTGTGCCGTCGAATGGAAGGAGGCAGCTGTTGTGGCGAGAGCGCACGAAGTCGAACGCGCCGTTGTGAAGGCGACTTCTCGCACGTGACGAATTACGTAACCCGACCCGCTCGTTCAAGCGCCCCCGCCGGCCCTTGCTCGCGAACCTCAGCGTACTCGACGGCCGACCGATACCCTATCCGAGCCAGCCATGCCGCCAATGTCTTTTGTTGGCCAAGTGACCAAGGTGGGATGTATGAACAAGACCGCGACCGTCACGGTAACGCGCTGGGTGCAACACCCGAAGACCCGCAAGGTGCGTCTGTCTTTATTGCCTGGACAGCAGCCGCGCCGTAACACTCACGAACCTCCCACAGCAACTGGAGCGCAGTAAAAAGTTCCTGACCCACGACGAGAGCAACAGTACGTCGCTGACTTGTGTCCCTCACACCGCCGTACTGACGAAAAGTGCCGCTATTGCCTCTGTTCACGCGCCGACCCGAACACTCATCACTGTTCCAATTTGCTGCTCGAAAATGCACACATACGCGCTATCAGAGCTCCGCCTCGACGACACCGTGCGCATCCGCAACTGCCCCCCCATATCCGCGCGGAAACGCTTCGTGGTCGAGCAGGTCATCAAGAGCCCTGCGACGGAGCGCGACCGCTTCCACGCGCGGCAGCAGGCCCAGGCGGCAGAGGCGGCGGCAGCAGAGGCGGCGGCAGCAGAGGCAGCAGCAGAGGCGGCGGCAGCAGAGGCGGCGGCAGCAGAGGCGGCAGCAGAGG
>ALYI01004247.1:0-54441 GCA_001969225.1 Ceriporiopsis andreanae CBS 279.92 | reverse complement strand
AAGGAGCGGTTGAACACTGTACACCTTACACAGCGATTGTACGGGACCGAGGCGAGTCGGTTGACAGGCCGTCTATACCGCAGATCGAGGTGCGGAGTCGTCTTGTCCAGCTTTCGTGCCGCTACTCTCTACACTCATTTACCTCAATGCCAATATACTTCGTGACGTTGTCGGTGTGCCATGCATCAGCTGCGCTGTCGTCCGAGCTCCTTCATGAACAGCCGGAAAGCAACCGCCAGGAAAGCAGCCATCAAAGCGCAAGATTCTGAGGATTGTATGTGCACGATAGCGTCGTCAGCACTCGTTATGACATCGCACGGCGGGGCGGCGAACTAAGAACACCTACCTTGGGCATGCAAGCAGCAATGACACATTGCTGTGCAGCCTACGCAGCCATTTCCCCCCAACGCGCCCTAAAAGGCGTTTGCGCTGATCGAGGCGCAACCTGCGGCTCGCGAGGTTATTTCAAACTCTCGGGAGCCTCTAAGACGGTCTGATAGACATCTTAAGATACGGACTGTCGTGTTGTACGGCTGTGTGAACGGAAAAGAGACCGACAATTCAAGATGTGCGCGGCTATAATATCCGAAACGAGTAAAGTATAAGCTGGCGACTCCGACCGATTCCTCCTTAAACACAAACCACCATCACCCCCTCCCCGCAATGTCCTCCTTCTTCAAGTCATCAAACTACTACGGCCAAGGGACTGTCGAGGTCGACGGCCCCAAGGAAGACAGTTACACACGGATACGCCGGTTAGCCAAGTGCAAGGACAGGCTGATCACGCAGCCGTTCGAGGGCATCGACACCGTATACGACGTAGTCGCCTACGCGGCACGGACACATGGCTCTCGAGACGCCTTCGGCTCCAGAGAGATCATGGACATTGTCGAGGAGGAAAAGGAGGTGACCAAGGTCGTCGGCGGCAAGGAAGTCACGGAGAAGAAGAAGTGGAAGTACTTCCAGCTCAGCGAATACAAGTACCTCTCGTATCTCGACGTGCAGGAGGCCGTGTCGGAGATCGGGAGAGCGTTCATTGACCTCGGGATCACGCAGGACGACATCGTGAACGTGTACTCTTCCACGAGGTAAGTCACACTACCCCTGTTTCCACTTCCCTCCGCGCCTCACGTCGCCGCCTCGTGTTTCAATAGTGCAAACTGGCAACTCGTGTCGTTCGCGTGTTGCTCCATCTCGACGGCCATCGCAACCGCGTACGACAGCCTAGGAGAGGCCGGTCTGCAGCATTCGCTCGAAGAACCGGGGTGCGTCGCCATATTCACGAACGCCGAACTCCTGCCCGTCGTGTCGAAGGTGACGGCGAAGGTGTCGTCGCTGCGGCTCGTCATTTACGACGGCACGGCGGCGGCGGGCGTCGTGGACAAGATCACCGGAGCGCGCGAGGGCGTTCGAGTGCTCACGCTGGACGAGCTGCGGGCGCTCGGGCGCACGAAGGACAAAGAGATCCTGAAGCACCGCCTGCCGACGCCCAAGACGCTGGCGTGCATCATGTACACGAGCGGGACGACGGGACCACCGAAGGGCGTCGTCATCGCGCACTCGAACCTGATTGCAGCACTCGGCGCCATCTACCACCTGCTCGGGCACCACCTGAAGCCGTCCGACGCGTACCTCGCCTACCTGCCGCTCGCGCACATCTTGGAGTTCATCGTCGAGCTCGCGATGTTCTTCGTCGGCATGCCGATAGGCTACGGGCGCGTCAAGACGCTGACGGACCAGTCTGTACGCAACTGCCCGGGCGACATCCGCGCGTTCCGGCCCACTATCATGGTCGGTGTGCCCGCTGTCTGGGAGATGATCCGTAAAGGCATCATGTCTAGGCTCAATTCGAGTGGAAAACTGAAGAAGAGCGTATTCAACGGCGCCATGGCTATCAAGAAGGCGGGCGTGCCCGGCTTGAGCCAGATGGTCGACCAGACGATCCTCGCCCAAATCAAGGCTGCTACAGGCGGCCGCCTCCGACTCGCAATGTGTGGCGGCGCAGCACTCAGCCGCGAAACGCAGGAGTTCCTGAACCTCGCGCTGGTGACGATGCTTCAAGGCAAGTGGCTACTTTTGCTGCGCACGGGATCGGCGCGTTTCATATTGGTCTGACCAAACCAAACCCGTCAGGTTACGGCATGACTGAGTCGTGCGGCATGTGTGCTGTGCTCCCGCCAGAGTGCTACACCTACGGCTCGGTTGGCCTCATCATGCCTTCCGTGGAGATCAAGCTGAAGGATGTGCCCGAGGCCGGGTACCTGTCAACCAACAACCCACCACAGGGCGAGGTGCTCATCCGAGGTCCCTCCGTCATCTCGGGCTACTACAAGCGTGATGACCTGAACAGTGACGAGACCATCTTTACGAAGGACGGCTGGCTCCGTACGGGTGACGTGGGACAATGGAACGCTGACGGCACACTCAGTCTCGTTGACCGGTGCGTGCATGAATCACGGTGGCGTCAATGCCAATCAGCGATACTGATACCCCTCCCCCGCAGAATCAAGAACCTTGTCAAGCTGCAGGGCGGCGAGGTACGCAGGCGCTCTGGCAGCTGATTGTCGCGCGTGGTCGAGGTGTACTGACCGCGCATGTGCTTTTCTCATTTTTCTGCAGTACATCGCGCTCGAGCGCCTAGAATCGACGTACAAGTCGTGCAACCTGGTCTCGAACATCTGCGTGCACGCGTCGCCGGAGGCGAAGCAGCCGATCGCGATCGTCATCCCGCACGAGCAGCACCTGCGGCACACGCTCGAGGAGAACCCGGTGCCCGGCGCCGACCCGCGCGAGGAGCTGCACGTCCTGTGCGCGCAGCCCAAGGTCGCGGCGCTCGTCATGCGCGAGTGCAACGCGATGGGCAAGAAGAGCGGGTTCAAGCCGCTGGAGATGCTCGAGGCCGTCATCCTCACCGCGGAGGAGTGGACACCCGAGAACGGCCTCGTTACCGCCGCGCAAAAGGTGCAGCGCAAGAAGGTCGGCGAGAAGTTCGCGTCGCAGATCAAGGCATGTCACACTCCTCCGCATCCGCCACGTACTGTTACTCAACGTGGCACGCCTTTCTTCTGCAGGAGATCTATAGCGCCCAGTGAGCACTCGGATGACGAGTCTTGTTGGAGCCGGTTACTATGTTGTCGTTTTTAGCATCTTCCTCTGTTCTGTTATGTCGCCCAGCTTCGTTCTTTTTGCACTGTGTCAACAACTACCTACCCATCTTTCTTGGCCGCCTGTAATGACTGTAAATTAGCACAAGCTCATACCCGCCTGAGCGTATTGTCTCGGATTCAACCGCACGAGAGATTTTAGCTTCCTTGACTGTACTAGATGTTATGGATATTCTATAAATGCAAAGTCCGTGATTATTGGTGTCGAGATGGAGAATACGGATTGGCCACGTCTACATCGTTACGGATGCATATCCGAAGCTGGTCCCTTCCAGCCCTCTCGCGACGAGCACAAACTGTTGCGCTGCATCACGAGTCCTTTTCAAGGATCGGGAGCTGAAAACGGACATGAGTGACCGTCAGTAGAGCTGAGGGCGCAGACGTACCCGAAGATCGTCTTGACGAACTTCTCTTTGGCTTCCGGAGTCGCTTTTGACGGGGTGAAGTCGGGCTGAAAATGCTGTTGGATATTTGACCCCACGAGGTTCAACAGAAGGAAATGCTTACGGCATTGAGAATATCTATCATCCATGCCTTGCTCTCGAGGGGAAACCGTGTCACTAACGTGGACAGCAGCTCTACGAGATTGGGCGTCGTGGATCGTGGCGCCACCCCCGCGAAATCGTTCAACAAGGCGTTCATAATGTTCCGCCCATGTATCCGCATGAAGGTGTTCTTTGCTTCGTCCAGCTCGTCGTTTGTCGCGGTCCGATTGATGAGAGTGGACTGAATAAGCCTGCGCTTAGTACTGTGACATTCAGGTAGGTGGGCGCGGACCAGACGTACCAGAAAGTTGCACGCAGAGACGAGCGAGTATCGCTCCTGCAAGGCCAAAGCCCCGATGACGCACTGTATCAGGGCATCGAGGAGCCCTGGAGGCAGATGGTGGAAAGCTTTGACGAAATGTAACGCGACCTACACACAGTGCCATCAGCTGTGAAGCAAATTGTGGGTCTTCTGTAGCGCACCTTCTCCATACAGCCAAAGAAAGCTTGTACAATATCGGGATTCTACATCCAGTTTGCTTTGTGAGCGTGATCTAGTCGGCGAAAACCACTCCCATCCGCGTACCTCAAACATCATCCCCGGTTGGCTAAACTGTTGGAGGGAAGTCTGCAACAGTATTGATAGGACATCGACGACGATGGCGTGCGCTTCTGGGGTGGGCCCGGATTTTAGAGTAGAAGTGATTGGGGATGGCGGATCCAGCTGTATAATGAGCATTGTCGCCAACGACAACCATATCGCATTGAGCTGGCGCTGGGCCGCGACACAGACTATCTCCAAGAGTGGCCCAGCGGGTAGTGATAGTAGGGTCAGGTCAGTTGGTAGCGATGTAATCGCCCTGAGAAGTTCACTGATGGCCTGGCAGCATGTCAGTGTAAAGAGGCGTACTAGCTGCACGATACTCACATCGCTGGCGGTGGCGTCCGTACACCACAATTCCACCACCTTGCGGACTGCGTCCAATATTCCGCCCCGCAAGCGGACCATTCTAGGATCCTCGCGCACGCGTTTCATCAGTTCCGTCTCGGCTTTGGTGTCGGGAGAGTCGTCGAAGATTAATAACGGATCATTCGTCCGAGTGAGACCACGGGCCATGCCAGATATAATCTGTAGTTGCTGTACAGCTAATGCGCGCGCTTCTTCTGGAAGCTACAGGGTGGTCAGCTTGCGTCAATCCGCTGCTGCATATTCGACACGATGCTAACCTGACCGGGAGACTGTAGGGCTTCGTACAGCTTCGTGACAACAGGATCAACTATAGCCTAGTTGACGGATGAGACCCCAGAGTCAGTACGCAGACTAAACAGACCTCACCTCGATAGGTGGAATCTCTTCTGCCGGCGGCAGCGCCTGAATAACGCTTGCAATTGACTGCAGAACTTTACCTTTCTCCATATCCTGAGAGAACATGAGTGGCAGACGAGGAGACACACTGAGTACACTCACAGGAATGTTAGATACATTTGCATGCAGTTGTCCAAAAGCCGCGATATGAGGTGCGAGAGCTACTCGGTTTGCATCACAGATGTCGCGGAGAGAGTTTGCTGCGTGTAGGCACAAGTCTGGTTCTGCTAGAGCGGCAACCACGTAGGATACTGCATTCATCAAGATCGATTCTGAAGGATCGACAGGAGCCGGTTGTGTGGTAAACCACGTCGCGTATGTCCCTGTTGGGTCAAATTAGACGGCTGCGAGAATGGCGGTACCGCACGCACTTACCCAGCAAGAGCACGGCTGTCCTTCGGACCCGATCGTTTCCAGAAGTAGGCAATTTCCCAAAGATTTCCGGTGCAAATAAACGTCTCAGATGCGCACTATCTTCGATTGGAACAGCTTCCTGAACCGCCATGACGCAATGGAGAAGCCCCTCTATATCCTGCGCATCGTACTCAGTCAGATTCTGGCCGCGGAGAAATGTAGATATATCGCACCTCCCAAGGTTGGTTTGGCCGTCTCGAAATCAGCCGTGCAGCCAACTCGTTCACGTAATACTCAAGCATATCATCGCGCAGAACATAGTATCTGTGGAGTCGTGTGGTAGCTGCTCCCAGAGTCGCGTGAAAATCACTCACGCGTTCACCAGCGTGTCTCCGGCATCGCGTCGGTATCTGAGTGTAGTTGTATGTGAGCTTGACAACGTGTCACGCACGAATCTACTTACGTCTGGAACTTGTCTCGTTGATCTAGCATTTTTGCCATTAGTCTACGGGGCAGTTCTCGTGAAAAGAAGGCGCCAACCTCTTGTCCATCGCGATAAAGCATTCCGTTCCGGCCAAGCAACCTTGCGCTGTAACGCTCTCACCAATTCGGAATACACGGCACCAGATAACGCTGCTTGTTCTCCTCCTGGATCCGCAGGGCGGGGCTCTGTGTCGTCCAGAATGTAGCTGGCTTCGGTGCTCCACAGAGATTCTTGGAAGAGATACCAGAAGGCCAATGTCATGTCGCTCTCGTCCTCATCGACGCCCGAGTACCCCGGTATGCCCGTGTATGCAAGCATGAGGCGAAGGAATGTCTGGACAAGGTGGGATTTGGTGGGCATGGCGGGTAGGATTTGATAGGGCAGCACGGGAGATGGGAGAGCTAAGGACGCGAGGTTTTTGGCGAAATAGTCTGCAGCAAAATCACCAAGAGCGGCAAGTAACCTGCAGAACGAATGAGAGACAGCGTCTGCAAAGCCCTCTACAATGTTGTTTAACGAGAGACCGCATCCGAGAACAAGACATATCTCACCGCTCAGCATGCGCTCGACAATGTTGCTTCCATACCGCTCACACCACAGAAGTAGAGGCTCAGTCACAGTCTTTGATGCCCCGTCTGAGAGAGCAGAGTTCGACATGAGATCGTCTAGAGCCTCAACCACGATCTCGAAGACGTCTTCATCGAAGGCATTCTGCGGCGCCGTAGGCGAAAGCAGTTGCAGAAGCAGGGGAAATAATGGGGTGAGGTCGCTAGGTACAAAACATCAGCTAATTAAGTTCCACCGGGGACTCAAGATACTCACTCGCCGGTAAGCAGCCATGTCCATGCTTCCAGGCATTTAAGGGCGGCGCGGAGTTCATTTGTCGAGGAATTCTGCGTGACGCATGTGGTGATAGCCCCAACTACCATCGGTATTGCATTGACCAGAGAGTGTCTTATGACTGACCTGTCGAACGTGAGCAATGAAGTTGCGTTTGAGACTAGTGGCACTTACTTTTCCGGTGCCAGCATATCCGCAGTTGCTACCTCTTGAGCGACTATTGACAGGAAGTCTAATAGATATTCGGTATATGCCCCCATGTTCGATAAGATCTGAACAGTCGACGTGACCCAGTCCGGCCACCGAACAGGCTCGCTCGATGCCAGCTTCAGTGCAAGAGACGTGATCTACGAGGCGTAAGCGCGTGGAATCATGGAAACAGCCGTTGATACAACGTACAGAGACAAATAGCTTGCGGAGGGTGACGCGATTTAAGCCTGCGGACATGGAACGAGCAGTAAGGTTGACGAGCAGGTCGCGAAGTTGTAGCGCGCTGTCTTCGGGGAAGCTGGCCCTGGAGGAAGATGAGGTATAGCTCGTGCATGGCAGAGGCAGGTAATACGCACCAATCTCTTGCAATCTTGACTTGTGCAGTATGCGCACCGAAGAACTGCACATTCGGATCTGCATGACTCAAAAACGGTAGCACTAATCCCCATGCTTCAGGTCGTTTCTGGATGTTGAATAGTTCAAGCTGGATCTCGCGCTGCTGCTCCGAAGAAAGGTTTCCTTGTGGCGCGTAGGCTTGTTGGATTAGCTGTTCTGACCAGGCTTAGCAAAAGGCAAGGACATCGACGATAACTCGGAGGGACGACTTGCTTGGGCGGCTTGCTGAACATCGTTCGGAGACAGGATGGGGAGAAATGAAGCATCAAAAGCTTCCATTTGCCAGTGCAGAAAGATAACGTTGAAGCAGAAATGACGGTGTCAGGTCAAGGCAGGGGTAGATGTGGTGGTTATGGCGGAAAGTTAAAGGAATATTGCGCATGAAAGTCGAATTCATGAGACGCGCCCACGTGAGAGCGCCCGTATATAACTGTGTGCTATGACCCTTACAATATTCAGATGGCCAGGCCGCTCGGCGAAAGACGATGATTGAACGACATATATATAAGGGCCAGGAATCAGGATAGCGTGACAACAGAAGCAAAATACAACGGGCCACGTGCCACCCTTTAAATCACGGTGTCCCCTCTAGTCCACCGTCTGGCAATGGCATACGTCTGCCACTTCTACTCACACCTCCTCTTCCCTGCGAAGATAGACGGCTAGCAGGTTTCCTTAAAGATTGTTTGACACCGCTCACTTTCGCCGCTGTGACACGCTTTCGCCTTTCCCGAAGCATCCGTTGCGCGAACTGCTCCCCGTCCGTCAGGGATGCAGAAGCATTGCTGGACGCACGAGACATGTCAGAAGACATTGAGTAGCCCGAGCTAGACGTTGTTCCGCGTCTAAGGACTGTCGGTCGCAGTTCCCGCATGTGAGGTGTACGTGCTTGAAGTGCTTTGTCCTGGACAGCTCGTTGGAAGGAGGACTGCGAGCTAGTACGCGATACTGTCGGGATCTGCGGGAGCTCTAGTGAAATCCCAAGCTGGTCCTGGAACGGGTCGTCTTGCGAGGGTGCTGATACTGAGGAGTAGACACTGCTAGCCCTAGAGACCGCACCGGCGGCGACATTCCGGTCGCGACTTCTCACAAAAGCTTGCGGAGGTATCGGCAGGGCTCTAACGCCTTCTCGCGCTTCTCCGCCGTCTTCCACAACTCGGGCAAGTCGATGGGCGAGGTCTCGAGGGTCGGCACCATATGTTGGCTGGTCAGTAGATGAGAAGATGTTACGCTCTGTCGGAGGTTTCGAATGTAGGGACCCCCTACGTGAAAGCCCACCGCTTCGATCTTGAGCTGACATCCGTCTTGTCACGCGACCGGGGGCATGCGTCAGGGTGTCCAGAGAGGATGCTTCGGTGGTACCGAGAACAGCGCTAAATGCACTGACAATATTCGACCGGAAGGATGCCGCCCAACCATCTTGTGCGGGTATACTCCTCGTCTCAGCCTGTTCGAGAGAGCCCTCGCCTGGTAATGGTAGCTCAGGAAGCTCGGTGACATCAACGACAGGGGCACCCTCTTTGTAAATTGCTAGCCCATGCCCAGGATCGACGCGCGGGGGTTCCCATGTTGATCGCGAATTTCTGGTCGACGATGGTCTGCTTCTGTGTATCACCGAATTCGCGCGCGAGGGTGCGCGCGATGTTGCACGGCTGCTACCATAGCATGAGACGTCTCCAGGAACGCGATTTGCAACTTGCAGGCGTCCGAGATCAGGCGCAAGGTCCGGAACGCTGCCGTGCGCGTTGGGAACTTGCACCGTGGGGTACGGACTAGACCCGACCGGCACCGGTACGTCATAGAGAGAACGCAGAACTTCCTCCCTTCCGACGATCCCAGGGGGGCATTGAATGGTCGGAAGCTTCGGCTCGTCCATCCCAACAGCCCACGCACTTCGAAAAGGGAATCCTCGAGAGTAGCCGCCCTCGATGCGTCCCTCGTCGCGATCCCAAGGCCAAGTACTATTGTCGCTGAGCTTTCTCCTCCGGGATCGGCTCCGAGCGCGGATAACCCAGAGTAACAACCCGCCCAGAATGGCAATGCCAACGACAGCACCAAGAGCGATAGCTAGGTGCAGGCCTATGCGATGCGCAGGAGACGAAGCAGTGGCGTTTGCTAAGGCCGTCGATGTGGGTGACTGAGAAGCTGTTGATGAGGGAGACTGAGAAGCCGTCGAGGTAGGCAATTGAGAAGTCGTCAAGGAAGGCGAAGTGGAGCGCACACTCGTGGAAGAGGATGTCGTAGATGGCCTGATCAATGATGCCGAGGTATTGGTCGAGATTGTCGATACTAGAGCACTTGTCGTAGTCGAAAGAATGGACGAGGAAGACAACAACAAGGTAGAGGACGGCGTCGTGGGGAGAGCAGAAGAAACCACCGAAGAGTATACAGAAGAGTATACAGAAGTTGACGGAAGCGGGGTTGACAGTGATGGTGTAATAGCTGAGGAAATTGCCGACGATGCTACCACTAATGTACTGGAGGGAGGTGGAAGCACACTCGAGGCAGGTAGAGTTGTCGCAGGAAGTGAGGAAATTGTTACGCTTGCCGCCTGTACCTACCAAGCGAATCAGAACTATCAGTGCTGATTGAGGCTACAACCACTCACAACTGAGCTCTGTGATCCGGGAACGGGCAGAGTAGTCGGAGGTTGGCCGCCGCCAAGATTGTTGTCGCTTGGAACGTCCTCGGGGAGTAATCCCGTCACCTGCGGATTGTCTTTAGCAGGTTCGGCTGCGACAACCTGGCCTCCTGGACCGATGAGGAGCGAGTCCGGAGAACGAGCATGCACAGGTGATGACCGGCGGGAGCGAATTGCCCGCAGGGTGCGATGTCGTGCCTCCATTGGAACCAGCGTAAAATTTGAGGCGTTCTGCTCAGCAGGAATCGCAATAAGTGAGCGAAAGCGCGCCTGGCGCGTCAGTGCGAGGACCAGCCAGGTTCAGAGCGAGTATGAGGAGAAACAGTCAAAGAACAGGTCTCTGCAAAGCGAAGCAGCCGGTATACCGAGCGTAACAGCACCTGGGGGTCGCCAGGGCTGGCGGTCGGGCTGCCGTGACATGTTCCGCCAGCCTCAAGCTGGGTGACACCGCGATCGGCGACGTGGACGACGTAGAACATTAGCAAACACACATATGCGCAACCCATTGACACGCTGGCGGCTGGTAAGAGAGTCTGTCGAGATAACACGAATCAGTCGTCCGAGACTGTAACGTTGGACAGCAACTAACCGATCTGCGTAACAAGCCAGTTCGCCGGCTTGAGTCCGAGCCAACCTACCTCGCTCCAAGCAACCAGGTTAGCCTCACATCGATAGCAGTACTAGTCAGTCATGTTTATGGCGTCGCGATGGATGCGGTGGTCTGCGTTTGTGACCAAGATCACTGTCCGGATTTGGCGCCCTTGCCAGGCGCACTAGCCCTAAGAACGAACTTGAACTCGAACCACGACCTTGTCCACACGCGCGAATTGTATCTACAACGTGCAGTTTCATGGTTTCAATTGAGATGCGATCCAATGAATGCCCAATTTCCCATCCAATTTTATTGGCCTGTGGTGTGACGGCTACCTCGCGACGCTGTCTACCCTCTCGAAAAGTGAGTCAATGAATACCAATGTGCGATTGCAGGTCACGAAACATGAAGAGCGACGATATCTGATACCTCTCGACAGTCACCGGATAGCCGCAATCAAAGCGAGGGGTATCAATACTCTACCTCAGGAGCTCATAGATCGGATGATCGAATTGGTCGAAAGACATTCGACAGACGCACGGCACGCCTGCAGTCCTGTCCATCCTACTTGAGTCAAGACGTCGCAACATTTACTTCATGAGCGTCAAGAGAGTTTCTTCGACCACTACACAGGCTCCGCGTCCCGGTGTCCGTCGCACAAGATCGCCCAGCTTGTGCGCGAGCTCACAATCGTCACTCTACCCTCCCCCGCTATGGCTGAAATGTCAAGCAAGTCGGACACAGAAGGGTTTGAGAAACTCTGTTGAAAGATGCGGTTCACAAACCTCGAAGTCGTCATAGTCCGCGATCCCTGGCGACGTACACTCCCCCCAGACGACCCGATCTACGCGTGCTTCGCAACGATAAAGCGTGTCCGCCTATCGGATGGCGACTGCTTCTTGGGCATCCTCGACTTCGTTCGCTTCCTTGCCATCTTTCCGAGCGTCACGAACCTCGGGATGCCAGTGCTCTCCTGGCAATATTCATGGTGATCCTCTCATGAACTTAAACGCCGGCTCAGACGACATCCCTCGGCGAACCTTGCAATGGTTGGCGACTTGGGACCTGAAGGATCCTCACGGCGCCCGCACCGGCATGACAGACATGACTACAAATTGGTTGTCGGTTATCCAGGTGGACAACTTGACATGGTCAAAGACACACTTCTATAGCGCCGCTACTTATGTTGCCTACCGTCATAACCGCTCTCGGCTACAACCTCAAGCACATTCATTTATCTGTGCGTACTGGGGAGGTATACATCAACGGGCGTGAGTGGGGCATGCGCACCCTCAATGCCGGTAGCCAAGTTGAAGACGCGACTAACTTGTTTGCGACTCGAGTAGTCGGAACTCAACGTTCAACACTAACCCCGTATCACATCACACATGATGCATGAACCTTGGAACTGTGGAATCTGTGTTATGTCAAATTATACAATCCCACCGTTGCGCAGCTTCTGCAGTCTGAGTAGTAGTTGGCGCCTGTCTATGGCGGGATTATGCCTGAGAAAGTACAAATCGCGCCATCAATCCCGCCGTTCTGATGGCGGAAATTGCCGAGTCTACGCACGCAATACGTCGCGGTGAGGCCTTTCGTGGGCACAACTTTCATCTCTGTCTGCTCACACTCGCGGCATGTTGGGCTTACTGGGAGCATGGCTCGTTGGAATATTTGCACTTCCAACGCTTGCCATACATGCCTCTGAAGCTGGCGTGGTGGACTGGCACAAACCACTCATTGGCGACACACTCACAGGCAACCCCTCGCTTTCGCCGATCTTCCATAGAGTTGGGGAGCAGAACGAATCCACGCAAAGCTATATTCTGACAGCTAGTTCGAGTAATGTTCTCGCGGCTTTACATCCGGGAAACGGGACAATAGGTGCGTGTTTATTCTGTAGTATATTGCTCTTGTACTGATTCTTTGTAACCAGCGTGGAGGCATCTCTTTGAAGATATAGACCCAATAATCGTGTTCAAGAAGCATAAGAACGGTATGCACTTCCTTTTTAGAAGGTCTTTTGCGAGACTGACCTTGTGTAGCTGTCGCTACACTGTCTGGCACAGGAGGCGCGACAGTCCGCGTCCTCGATGTTCAAACCGGCGACCTCTTATTAGAGCAGCAACTACATAAATCTGACGCTGGCAGGCTCCTCGAGCCCGCGTCGATTGGTCTCGCACTTGCCTTCGACTCAAGTCCAAACCCGAATCTCTACGCGCTCACCAATGGGCACACGCTGCGCCTTCTCAACACTGCGACAGGTAAAGTAGAGTGGGGATGGACGGCACCAGATCAGACGTCGCTCGTGGTGTACTCGACCATCGTACCGACACCCTCAGCCATCTATGTGCTCGGTCTCGCGAAGTCGATCGCGTCTTACACGTTGCACATCGTCGCGCTTTCTCCCTCCGATGGTTCTGTGATCGCCGAGTCGAATATACCGTCAAGCATCACCGAAGGCCCTGATAGCTTTATGGTCATCAGTAAGGACAGTGTCGCTCGCGCCATCTGGCTCGAAGGCGGCATCATCCGTTCGGTCGCCCTGATTCCGGAACTCAACGGCAAGCCTGTAGCTGTCAAGGGCGTCGTATACCAACAAATTACAGATGTTGGCCTAAGCGGCCATGGGCTCTTCGTTGCTCTGACAGAAGACGGGTCTGGTCGTTTGATCAAGCTGGACGAAGAAGGCAAAGGATTGAAGGTCGTCTGGGAGTTTGCCGAGTCGGTGAGTACCTGCGACCAGTCATTGGAAGGTGCATTCATATAGCGCTTTTGAACAGGCTAAAGCTGCTGAGTACACCGAGTCTATGTACACCGGTGGATTCGACAAGGACGGATATCCGTACATCGCGAGAGTGTTCTGGTCACATACGCTCAAGGTATGAGCACGCGCGTCATGGCTCTGTCTTTGCTAAATTTTGCTGCAGATGGCGTCGGCACACATACTTGCCCCCCACCTCGCTGAGGGCAAAGGCCTCGTGACAGGCTTCACATTCCCTTTCGAGACCGACGTACACGGGATCATCGGACACGTAGGAATATTTGCTAAAGTCTCCGTTCGTCTACTGATCTGGCTCAAATAGGTCGCCATCGACGCGGTAAACCCCGAAGGGCTCAAGGTACTCGCACGCATCATTGTCTCGACGAGCACGGGTGCACTCCAGCTGTGGCAGCAAGATCAGCTACAATGGACTCGCGAAGAGGGCCTCGCGGACATCCGAGTTGCTGAATTCATCGAGCTGCCCGAGCGTGAGATCGCGCTTGCTGCGGGGACGAGTAGCGAGGAGATCGAGTCCTTCGGCGGGCGGCTGCGGCGGCAGTTCATCGAGGCCCAGGACTTCCCTTCGTACGCTGTGGCGTTTGCGAGGCGCTTCGTAACAGGCTCGTACGACACCGTGTCAAGCCCCGTGGTTTCAGCGAACGACACGACGACGCTCGTCCGGGATCCGTTCGGCTTCAGGAAGATTCTAGTGGTCGCGACGGCGAGGGGTAAAGTATACGGTATCGACTCAGCGAACGGGGAGATCGTGTGGAGCCGGGTGTTGGGATTGGGATGGGCTGCAGAGGTTGGAGGGCGCATCTTCCCGCTGAAGATATACACAACGAGGACTGTCAACGACGGAGACACTCCACAAGTGGTCTTGGTCACGCAGCGCAAGGCAAATAACGTGAGTAGGCTCGCTATCTCATGACCATTTTTGCGGGGCTGATTGTTGTCGAGTAGGGCCTGATTGATACGGTGCTGTTCCATATAGATGCTCTCACAGGGGAAGATTCAACGTACGCGTCACCTATTGACGGTCTCTTACAAGGTTTCGACGTCATCGCAGGATCGCTTGTTGAAGCGTACCTCGTACGCGACGGGACCACCAAATATGTCCTTTTGTTCGACGAGTTCCTCCAGACACATATCTATCCAGATACACCTGAACATGCCGACTCCTTCAAGAAACTCCTTCCATCGCTGCACTTCGCCCTTCGAACCGGTAAACCTGGCGCTACCCGACTCACCGGCCATAGGCTATCCACCGAGAAGGAATTCACCGGGAAATACGTCGCACACCCTGTCTGGACACAGTATCTACCTGAAGGCGAGGATATCGCACGCGTCATCACGCGCCCCGTACAGCCCGTCGCATCCTTTGGCAAGGTGCTCGGCAACCGCACTACACTGTACAAGTACCTGAACCCGAACCTGATCGTGGTGCTTACCTCATCGCTGAAGGCCTCGCCAAAGACGTGTGGGTTATACGTCATGGACGCGGCGAAGGGCACGCAGGTCTATCATTCCATCCTCCCTGCAGCGGGAGGTGCCTGCAAGATTGAGGCAAACATGGTCGAGAACTGGCTTGTATACCACTATTACGACGACGAGAGCGGCGTCGACCAGACAAAGAGTTACCGTGTTGTTTCCGTAGAGTTTTACGAGGGTCAACAAGTGGATCAGAAGATTCGCAGGTACGCCGCTATCAGCCACTTTCCAAATGCCATAGTTAACGTCTTTCCACGATTCAGCTCGGACTTGACCTCTTATTCGAGCGACTCGGCGAAGGTGAACGTGTACGAACAGTCCTACATCTTCCCGCGCGGCGTAACAGCGCTTGCGACGACGTCGACAAAGTACGGTATCTCGTCGAAAGACCTCATTGGTGAGTTATGGAGGACTTGTTTTGTCTGAGTCTTACTGAGTATCTGTATTTCGTGAAGTCGCCAACGAGAATAACCTCATTCAAGCGTTCCCTCGGCGGTTCATTGATCCTCGTCGGCCAAAACGCAAGCCAACAACAGAAGAACAGGAAGAATGGCTTATGCAATACGACCCCGTCGTACCAGAGGATCCGAAGCGCGTCTTATCGCATACTTATCAGGTAACTATGCAGCAAATCATCTCCGTACTGTATCGCTCACGAGCCTCGATAGGTCGCACATACCCGCAAGATCATCACCAGCCCTGCGCTGCTCGAGTCTACCTCGCTCATATTTGCTTATGGCCTTGACCTCTTCTCAACCCGGATAGCGCCGTCAAATACATTCGACGTGCTCAGCGAAAACTTCAACAAGGCCCAGCTAGTGTTAACGATTGCTGGCCTAACGTTAGCGATCTTCATCACGAAGCCTATGGTCCGGAGGAAGAAGCTCCGTGAGAGGTGGTATAATTAGGGCGTGGGTTAGGCACTATGTCTAGTGCATGATGCATCCAGGCACGTATACCATACACATCTATTGCTGAAGCATGTACAATCAGCCTTCTTGTGTGATCCACTGATTTCTCGCAAGAACCGTTGTTATCGAACCCAAGTTCCAGCCACTGTTGGTATTTGTGGCACCGTACGACCGTTCGGTACTCATTCGTCTTCAACCTCTGATACCCTTGGTGTGGTGGGTGTAACTTCTCCGCTAGCTGATTTTAGTTTATCCTCTATAGCACTCATTCGCAGTGTCCGGCTTAGATACGGCGTCGGTGAGCAAAAATCTCGCGTCTTCGTGTCATTGTCTCTCATATTTGGCTCTTCCCGGAGACCAATGGCTTTCTCCTCCTGCCTCCGCCATGGTAGGCGATAGACGCTCCGGGGACTCGATCTGAAACATGAAACAGCCAAGTTAAATAATACCAACCAATGATAGCCAGGATGTTTGTCTACACAAACTGCACTTCGCTGTTGGTTGCGCTTTCCTGAGCGCGACATTGTGTCCGTCCTCGCCCGCTCTGGGCATCCTCACGCGACACAGCATGCCGCAACTGTGTGCCTCCGCGCTCGAATACTGCAGGTCTAGCCGCCGGACAAAATTCCCCGGGAACTTGGCCTGATCACCGAGGCTGTTGGCATGCTGTAGATGTGCTTGGGCGGGTGGCGAGGGCGCGCATCGGGCGCGCATCACCCCTCGTTTCGCGAGCAAGATCAGTTGGAATCTGCTTCGCGTGTTTGGTAACGCCGAGGGCGAGTATATGAAGGATGGTTTGCCCTGGACCTGTTGTGTCAGCCTGCGAACAATGTCTGAATCTACCTCCACTATCCTACAGAGGGCGCTCGATGCATTCAAGGGGCCGGCAGCAGGTGCTCAGCCCAAGGACATATACCAAGCACAGTACTGGGAGATGGCAGGCGCGCACGCACTACTAATGAACGGCCTGCTTAGTGTATACGAGGTACGGGCGTCGGAACGTGGATGTGGGCAGTGAGCACATACTGAGTCGTGTATTTCTTTTTTTTAGCAAGCGTCCACGATATCAAAGCAGAAACAGGCTGACTTCGTTCTTTATGCGCTTCTATGGTGCGCGACAATGGACCATCATCACGAGTACGTAGCCTTCAGGTCAATGACTGTAACTATAGACTTGACCAAGACACCTGCAGCTGGGAAGAAACTCTGTACTACCCAATGTTTAGCCCGAAGTTTGACACGTCTCAGATCATCGCCGAGCACAAGACTTTCCATGACGGCGCCGCCGCATTCGAAGAGTATCTCGTTTCTACACTTCCAGCGGGCGCGAAATACGGGTTCGACAAGGTCGCACCCGCGCACGAGCGAGTTGAATATGACGAGGCGAAGGTGCGATCCCTCATCGACGCGTTTGCCGCACCACTTGCTGCGCATGTAGGTTTCGATACCTTGAACTTGCCATAAAAACTGACAGACTGATCTCTAACGTAGCTCACGCAAGAGGTCACGTACCTAGAGCCTGAAAAAATCCGCGCGTGCGGTTTGACTGAGGCTGAGATGAAGCACATCGCAGCGACGTCAGACAAGCACATGATGAGCATGGTGAGCATAATATCGAACCTCGTTTTCTCCCGCATCTAAAGCGCCCGTAGCCCGCGACAACGTTCCTCACGTATACGGTTTTGATCACGCCGAAGTGGTCAGAATTCCCTCCAGCGCCAGGGTTCGTGAAGGGTATCTTGGTTCCCTATGTGTTTGCCATCCCAAATCGTCGAGTGAGTGTTCATCATTTTTCGTCAAAGGCGAGAACTTCTAATCACATGTCCGATAGCTATGGCAGTTTGCACCGAAAGCTTAGTGTTTCGTCTCTTCGTCTCACTCTCGTTCAAGCTTTTACTTGTACATGGAATACATGGCGGGTCGCGTCGTGGCTTTGATCATCCATCCGTTCCGTCTGCCTGTGTGCATATGCCGACAGGTAAGCACCCTGCAGAATCGTGTATCTTTCTATTTCCGATCATCTGAGTTAGCGGTCAGCGATATGTTCTTTGCATCACGATGGAGACTGCGGACAGTGCTGGCAGCGCACTTAGCAGAGATACGTTCCCCCGAACCGGCTGCAAGGGGCTTAACGAAGTTCCCTTTGCATCTCAAACAGTGATATATCGAGCTTCGTGGCGGTTAAGACGGGTGCATCAACCAGATTTATGATGGGCTTGGTGAAGACCCACGCGTTGACATGCAGCCACGGTGAGGCATATAAGAACGGGCGAGGAGATGTGTTGTCTTTCTGTCGATCACTTCATTCTTACCAGCTCGCTATGACCACCGCAAAGTCCACGCCAGCAGTCCTCCGAGAGGCACTAGAAGTGTTCAGAGGGCCAGCGTCCACTGCAATACCAACGGATCCATTCGAGTACCAGTATTGGGAGATGGCAGGTGCACACGCGTTGTTCGTGCATGCATTGCTCAACATCTACGAGGTATCTACTTGACCTCCCGATCGCCATAACGTTAGAGCCAGCTGACTCGCTTGCTCAATACACAGCAAGCTACCACGATTCCTGAAGGCAAGGCGGTTGATTTCGCGGGGTATGTCCTTGTGTGGGCGGCGACACTTGAGCATCACCATGAGTATGTACGCCGGTCCTGCTTCGGAACGTGCTTGAGGGCCTGATGCACGGCACGGCACAGATGGGAAGAGACGCGGTACTTCGAGATGTACAGCCACAAGTACTACGACATCCGATCGGTTGTCACCTCCGAGCACGAGGCGTTCCATGGCGGGCTGGTGGCTCTCGAGGACTACCTGGTCTCATGCCTGCCTACGGGGACGGCATACGGCTTCGGCGCCAAGATCGCTCCGCCACATGAGCAGGTCGTATACGATGGCGCGAAAGTCAAGGCGTTCATAGACACCTTCGCAGAACCCATGGCGACCCACGTGAGTCTTCGTTCGATATTAGCACAATCCGAGTCTCAGGGCATGTCTTGGGCAGTTTATGCAGGAGATCGTATACCTCGAGCCAGAGAAAGTGCGCGGGTCCGGCTTGACTGCAGATGAAGTGAGGAATATTGGCGAGGAGACGAAGAAGCGAATCATGAGCCTGGTGAGCGCGAGACGCGGCGACGGTCCAGTAATGTGTCACTCACGTCGTATGCCAGCCACTCACGACTTTCGCTGTCTTCTGTGTAATGGCTTCGCCAAAGTGGACAACGTTCCCACCGGTCCCTCCGGTCTTGAAGACCCTGCTTTGTCCATGGGTGTTTTATCACGTCAACAGACGAGTGCGTACTTCGTGCTGTCGCCCCGCGACGGAAAGTTGATTCCTCGATAGTTCTGGCAATTTTTGCCTAAGGATTAGGTCCGAGGCGTTGTTACACCACTCTAGATATCCCCCTAGATATCCGTGAAGATGAGGGCGAACCTTTGAGGACGAACTGTGATATACAAGGAGAGGCGATAAACATTCGTACAACGTTAAAGATACGATAGATGCGCGTGTCAGACTCAACCAAGCTGCTTGCTCTCCGTGTGTCTGCTCTGCGAACAAACGATTTATCAGTTGCTTTGCTCCCACAGAGCGTCAACAAGTACAGGAAGATGTAGAGTACATGGTAGTCGACAGAGGAAGCATATTGAAGCTCCGCCGGTAGGACAGCTCAGCGTATGTACTACAGATCAAACGGAGAAATCGGGAGACGACCACCGACAGCGTCTTCCACCGGGTTGCATTGCCCTGCATGAACGGTGCCAATGCAATTTGTGACAGAGCAGAGGACGGGGAGCACCGCTAGGAGATATCCCCATGTGCTGTCCTCTCCGGCTAGACAGATAGGTCACACTGTAAGACCTCGGTTACAACAACGACGTGCTAGAATATCCGTGGAGATGTGACCATTGATATATACCGGGTATGACAGTTGATAACAGCGAGAAAGCCGAGAGCGTCCTATATACAATCACAGAATTATACTCGTGCCATCGTCATTGTGAGAGGGAGGGAAGAGTCTATGTCCGAACGCCGCTAGCACCCCGCTCGGACGGGTCAGACCTCGAGGGCGACGAGGGGGCTTAATGTAGAGAGGTGTCCTGTTGTCGCCGCTGCCGCAGCCTCGGCACCAGCGCATTACAGCACGGTCCACGCGCCGCCGAGCAAGCACAGCGTTATAACGCTGCAAAGTGCGATGATTTGGGGCATCGAGCCCTGGACGGCGCGCCACCCGGGCACGGCGACACCATTGGCGGATGCGGGGAACGTTGTTGCAAAGATGTTCGTGGGATTCGGGCCCCCCGAGACCGTCACCGTGGGCAAGCTCGGGTTCGTCGTCTGCGTTCCGTTTGACGAGTCCCCGATTGAGAACCGTGGCGACGTCGCGTACATCGTGCCGATCGTCGAGTTGAGGAAGAGCAGGTAGTAGTCGTCTGCTGGTGGCAGATCTTGGATGAAGATGTTCATGGCGCCGGGCTGTGTTGGCACTGCGAAGGGGTCGAGGGCGCATGAGCGGGAAAGCGACGGCGAGCGGGTCATGGAGACGCACCGTTTCGTGCTACGAAAATCAGCCCGTCCTGGGACAATCTCGACATTTCGACGTCAACCGCAGATATTCCGTCTCCTACACCCTTCGTCCATACCACGCCGTTCGCGGCGTTGTTTGCCCATTCCGATCCCGACGCTGGTTGCGAGATAATAAAGTCTGCCCAGGGCTGTCAGACCTTGCCACGGCATCGCTGCTACTCATACTCACAGTTCGCCCGAGCAAAAGGCATATACCACGACAGAAGCAGGGTCAGAATGCTGGTCGGGATGAGTGATAAGGCGTGCATTGCTGGCTAGAGGTTTGAAGGTGTCGTCTGGGAGGTAGGGGAGAGTACAGTGAGCGTTTTATAAAAGAATGGCGGCGTCCGGTGCCGTTTTGCGATGCTTGAAGACCGTGAGCGGGTATAAAATGCTAGTGGTGATGTGCAGCAAAAGGGCCGAACGGACGAGGGCGAAGGCGACTTTTCTCCTGCAGGGCGCTCGGTATTTGTCCGTGTTTGTTCCGGCAGCACAGCCGCCGCTAACGTCGCAACAGCTTGAGCGGCGACAGACAAACCGTCCGGTACGACGGTTTGTTAGACATCGTTGACTCAGAGTAGCTGCTCTCTGTTGCTTAGCAGTTGCTGTAGCTATCAGACGAGTTTGAAAGACAAGCTGCAACCGCACCACCCAGAAATGCTCAATAGACGCCTTACCACGTGGATCTTAATTATGCGCGACGCGCATCTTGACCTCGACGTGTTCGTTTCCACATAATCGCACAATGGCCGACTTTGACGATGCCCAGCTAGCCAGGCGAGTGAATAGTCCTGATCTGTGAAACTCATTCTAACCAAGAATATAGAGCCATCGCGCTGAGCTTGCAGGAGTCGCAGGCAGCTCGAGGGCTCCACAAAGGACCGCCGGAAGTTATCGAAATCGAGGACGACCCTGCTGAGGTTATTGTTATCGAAGACGAGGACGACACGGATAGCGTCAAGGAGGGAGTGAACGACGAGGACGAAGATGCCCAATTCGAAGCGGACATGAGGCAAGCCATCCAGGCGTCGCAGGCGTCGGAGAGCTCCAACCGCTCTCCCTCCTCCGCCCCTAGTCCTGGCCCAGAACCTATCGCCCAATCCGTAGTAGCACGACCAGCGAATGCATTTTTAGTTGATCGCGCGCAGCTAGAGCGTGAGCGGCTCGCCAGACAGAAACGGCTGCGCCCCGACATCGCACACAAGGTGCAAGACGACCAAGACGAGGATGACGACGACGACATGGAAGATGCTCCCAGTATGAAGAAGCAGCATCTTTCGAATTCAGTAAATTCACGAACCAAACTAGCATCATCCAGCACGCACTCCGACGTACCCGCCACTTCAAGTCGAGATCAAGCAACGAGCAGTAGCAATAGAAACAAAGATAATATGTTTTGGAATGGGGAGTTGCGACAGACTGCAAATGCGTTCGTCGAGAGGGCGAAGGATACGCGCCCTGTTTTTCGGCTCAGCGAGATTATCGGACCGGTATGTTATATGCCCCCACTTGCGCGTTACATGCTAAGAAAACTTACAGAAAGAAGAGATATCATTCGCAATACTCTCCACATATGTAATCAATTGGACGTGGATGTATGAGTTTTTCAACCGCAATACACCTGTCATCGTCGTCACCCAGGATGCGCAAGGTACGTGCAACGGCTTCGTGGTGAACTCGAAATTGAACTTTCACAGGCCAGGAAACCATCAAGGAGGTCCTGCCAGAATGGATCAAGGTCACTCCGTTTTTGAGAGGTGGATTTGGCTGCATGCACATGAAGGTCAGTCTCGTTCTCCGTGTGCGCTTTGTGTTCAGGACGCTTACAACCGTCACAGTTTATGCTAGTGAGTCAAAAAAACTCGAGCTCAAAGCCGATCCCAGACCTTTATTCATGCCCTTCAACAGCTATTTTACAAGTCTGGCAGACTGCGAGTGATGGTATCGACCGCCAACTTGATCGAGTATGACTGGAGAGATGTTGAGAATGTGAGTAGGCCTATCGGCATCACCAACTGGGTATTGACTTTGTGCAAAGACTGTCTGGGTGCAAGACATCCCATTGCGACCATCGCCCGTACCACATGACTCCAAGACGCGGGACTTCCCTAATACCATGAGCCACGTCCTGCGCGCCATCAACGTTGTCCCAGCTCTCATTTCAATAATCAGGAACGGCGTACGTTCGTCTCTCCCGACATATGCACTTGTGATCTGACTTCGTTTGTAGCACGATGGCCTGCCTATCAAACGTGTCGAGGACCTCCGGGCAAAATGGGACTTCTCTAAGGTGAAGGTACAACTTGTACCATCGTATGCGGGAAAGCACGAAGGATGGCCGAAAGTATGTCATCGTGCTCTCCGGCTAGGCTTCTCCTTCAATGACGTATCATACAGGTGATACAGAGTGGCCATCCCGCACTCATGAAGGCTGTGCGTGATCTCAACGTTCGTCCGCCGAAGGGCAAGGAGCTCGTCTTAGAATGCCAGGTCCGTTTTCTACTAGCTTTCACTGAGACAATGACTACATATCTTGTGGTAGGGCTCCTCTATCGGCGCGTATACTACACAGTGGACAAACGAGTTCTACGGTTCTGCACAAGGCGAGTCTGCCGAAGGCTGGCTCGATAGGAAACCATCTCGCGCGAAGCTGCCATATCCGCCGTTGAAGATTCTGTTCCCGTCTCTGAACACAGTGCGCAACAGCGCCCTTGGCGAACGTGGAGGTGGCACAATGTTCTGCCGTCGCAACCAGTGGCAAGCTGCGAAGTTCCCGCGGAATCTGTTCTATGACTCTCGCAGTAAACGTGGACCGGTGCTGATGCACTCGAAGGTCCGTCTTTCTGCTTGGAAGGATGCACGCGTCGCTTACTGTGTTCTGGGTAGATGGTCATAGGCATCTTCCGCAAGTCCGCGTACTCTGCCGCATCGGATGATGATAGCGAAACAGAACCCGAGGACGACGAGATCGTTGAGGTGGGCCCACAGAGTAACGCAGTCGGGTGGGCGTACGTCGGTTCGCACAATTTCACGCCATCCGCGTGGGGCACGCTCTCCGGCTCCTCTTTTAATCCCGTCCTCAATGTGAGTGTCCAACTTCTCTCACTATCTTTGAGGTTCTGATCGATTATTCTCCGACGTCGTCCTCAAAGAATACGAATTACGAGCTCGGCATCGTGTTCCCACTGAAGAATGAACAGGAACTCGAACGCGTCGCTTGTTGGCAGCGCCCACCTCCGAAATACGGGAAGAACGAATTGCCCTGGGTGAGTGCACTTCGCATCAGCTGCAGACTCAGAACTGATATGCTTCCTCCAGTTCCAGAACGAGTCGGAATATTTTCAGCAGGAAGCATAGAATGAATTACGCAAAAGACTCTTTTTCTTGAAGTGGGCTCTCCTGAACCCTGCAGATTTGCCACCCTAGAGTTCGTTCGCCTTCGGGATTAAGCATTTGCCTAGGAAGCCATCTTGTTGTCTGATGTCCCATAGTTTTACACGTGCACTTGCGATCAGAGGATATATGGGCGACGCGTGGAACTCAGCGCGATGAGCGCGTCCCGACATCCCTGATTACTTCTCACCAATGCATGTAGTATTTGTGGTCCACCCACCCTGTTCATCCCTCTTATCCCAACCATCCTTGTAAGCCTGTTGTCATAGAACTAGCGTGCCTTGAGGCCGCTATCGGCGTTCTAGCCCCTAAAAGCATGAAAGTGCAAGCGCTCTCCACCACACTACTTACGTCTTTCTTCTCGCTACATCCACACCAACCTGCATGTACCGTGTAGAAGCGAGACAATCACGCGTCGACGCGGACATGGGGACTTCAGCACTACTCGATTCGACGTCGACCTACGCAAAAGACCACAAGAGAGCACTAGCGTTGATCAATGATCTTCGAGCCATCGGGCAGGTCGTCCTTCCCCTCGGTTCTGCGTCATGTTGACCATCTTGCAGAGCACAAGCTGACCTCGACCTTCCTCGTGTTGCTGTCATTGGAAATCAGAGTGCTGGGAAGTCTAGTCTCGTAGAGGCAATTTCAGGAGTGCGTCGAAACTGAAAGCTTGACGCGTCGACTTGAGCGGTTGATTGATCTATTCATGTTTTTCTCAGATCAATGTTCCTCGAGATGCTGGGACATGCACACGGTGCCCGATAGAGTGTCGGCTTACGCAGACGAGCGAGTCAAGCTTGTGGAAATGCCAGGTGTCAATCCGTTGGGAATTCGACGATTACGGCTCCCGCCAGGATGAGGTGCATGAGACCCCTTTCGGTCCCGAGCTTACAGATCCCAAGGACGTTGAACTGGTTCTTCGACGTGCACAAGCCGCTGTCTTGAACCCCAAGATGGGCACTGACCCGTTCTCCAGGATGTCGAAAGAGGAGACGAAGCACCCTAGGTCCAATCAGCTCAAATTCTCAAGGAATGCGGTTTGTGTTGATATCAGTGGGCCGCAGTTGGCAGATTTGGCGTTTGTGGACCTGCCAGGTATGTTGTCACCACCTATCAGCGCGTCTTGATTGACGTATACTTTGTATCCAGGTATCATCCAGAACGCCGACGACGAAATTGTGCGATTAGTCGAGGAACTCGTTCGGTTCCACATCAAGGGAAACTGTCTGATTCTGGTAGCTTTACCTATGAGTGGTGCGGATGCTCCGTACCTTCGTGCGATTTCACTGTTTGATAGCTTGTTCAGACGACATGGAGAATCAGAAAGCCATGCGCCTTGCACGCGAAGTTGATCCGTCTGGCCTTCGGACGATAGGTATGTTGATCTCAGAGATCTCTATACTGGCTCAATCTCATTACGTGTACGTCGTAGGCGTTTTGACGAAACCCGACCTGGTCACGACTGCACAAAAGAAGGAAAGCTGGCTGGACGTCATCGAAGGTCGTGCATTTCCGCTCAAGCACGGCTACTACTGCACACGCCAGCCTGACGAGGACGACCGCGCTAAAGGCATGACGCCCTCTGAGGCTCGTGCATTGGAGGCCGACTTCTTCTTGAAGACTCTTCCTTGGACAGCTTCGCCACATCAGACACGTTTTGGCACACAGAATATGGTCGCCAACCTCAGCAGACAATTGTCACAGGTTATTGCCGCAAGGTGACGCGTCTTGGACATGCATTCCTTGTTCTTTTATTGACCTGAATCCGGCTCGTAGGCTCCCAAATCTGTCGAGAGAAACAACAAAACAACTCGCAGATTGTGATGTGCGACTCGATGCACTCCCAGCGCCCATGACGTCCGAACCGAGCTCCTTCGTCCTCAATCTTGTGACCACCTTCTGTGCGGACGTGAAGTCCTTCATACAGGGACAGGTGCTGGCAGCAACGCTCGTACAAGCTTCGCGCCGTTCTTACGAGACTCTTCGTATCGACATTCGCGCCACAGCGCCGTCGTTTCTACCGTACGTAGACGCTCAAGAGAAAACGCCGAACGCGGATTTCCTCAAGACTCTCGACGAGGACGAGAGTGAGGAGTCCGTACCTAAGGATACGAAGTATGTCTACCTAAAGGACGTCAGGGAGAGGATTGCACGGTAAGTAGTCCCTCCTGGTGTGTAATGGAGCTACATTGGGGTTTATTTAGGTCTGTGACGCGCGAGCTGCCCAACAATGTGCCATATTTGGTGAAAGTCACATTCATCCGTGACTTTCAGAAGACATGGGCGGGGAATGTACACAAATGCGCAGCGGCGGTCCTCAGAGAAACGCAGGATACTATCTCACAGCTCATCGCCTCGAGGTTTGGCCCTTATGTCCATCTGGAGCCCAAGTTGAGGTAAATATACTATCCACCATCTTAGGACATCCTGCTCATCTTCCGCATCGTTCAGTCACGCCGTGAACGACCTCATCCAGGCTAAATACAAGGACGTGATGATTCAAGTTTCCCGATTACTTGCCTATGAGACGTCACCATTTACCCAAAATAACCACTATATGCGAGCTTCCAAGGAGAAGTTCCTCACAAAGTACAAGACCGCCCGTGCAGAGGTGACAACTAGCGCCGCATCACAGGTGCTTGCGAAGTCTCAAAAAGGGGACCACAAAGCAGTGAGTGCGCGATCTCATTTCCCGAGCTCCCTCCCAGCCGAAAGCACACCCTGGAGTAAGTGGCGGCGTGTCTAGTCGTGAGGGAGAGCTGGGATTGACTGCCGCCTCAGGAACATTTCCTACGTATCCCAGCCCAGGTACCCTTCTCAAGGCATTCAAAGCCGCTGAGGATGTCGATTCCGGTAATATACCGCTCTTTCTTCAGAGTGTATCGGCTTCCGAATATTACAGTAATTGGTCTTTCGAAGTCTGTGCTCCGTCTTGTCCAAGAGCCGTATGCGCGATGCTGACGCAGATTTACAGGAGCTTCGGCTCACCGACTACGCATCGCCTGTTGGCCGACATCCAAGCATCGCCGCTACCGGGAATGCCGCCTCTTTCTTTGGAAAGTCAGCCATCACCGACGTCAATTCATCGACGTTCGGCCGTCCTGTAGCCAATGCAGCTTCTCCGATGGCTGTATCGTTGTCTCCCAACGGCGGACCGTTCGCATCACATCCTACCCCCCTTGCCGCGTATCCCGCCGACTCCCAGCATCCTTATGATCCTGCGCAAGACATGGCCAACGTACTTGCCGGGTTGGCTCGGCTAGGTCACATCGGGCTCAAGCCTGAAGATTTAGGCAAGCTCAATCCGGATGACGAGTACAAGGATGAAATCGAGGTGATGGCGGAGGTCAGGGCGTACTTCAAAGTCGCTTATAAGGTCAGTGTGCACGGCTTCCCGTTGCTGCTGATAGCACCTCACGAGACGATACAGCGGATCATCGACTATGTGCCTCTGGCTATTGATCACGATTTTCTATATGCCTTTGCGGAAGCTCTGCAGAGCTGCCTCATCAGCAAACTGGAACTCGGTTCGAAAGATTCTGCGGATAAATGTGCAGCATATCTTGCCGAGGATCCTCACATTGTTGCAACTCGTGAAGAGCTCCTATCCCGCAAGAAACGCCTAGAGAGGGTTCAGGAGGAATTGTTGAATTTCGGTTTGTAGCAGTAGACCACAGACGCGCCACGTATGGGTCCCGAGATACAACAAGTAACTTGGATTACGACATGATTAACGGTCATCAATGTTGTTGCGAACTGGACGAGTAGATATCATGGTCAGCGTCGAGCGAGGCTCAGAGCTCACGAGTGTACAGGTTGTCACAAGACTCACAACGCCGTGAAGCCATCAAACTTGGAAGACTCTGCCGAGTCGTGCCGAGCCAGAATATACACGTCTGGATTCCTGCCTTGCGCCCTTACTGCTTCGACACGGAAAGTAAGACGAGACATGGCGATCGACACCATAGCCCACAAGAGGCTACGACATGTTCAGTATATGAGTATCGGTAGGAGAGCAAAAGACGTACATCGCCATAGTGAAAAGGTTATAAGGCTGACGTGACGTTAATGGCCGACTCTGAGGCTGTAAATAGATGATAGCGTACCGCGAGAGCAATCGATAGAATTAAATTGATGAGGCGCAGCACTGGGTACATGCCTTGAATGACGTTCTATGTTCGAGCCGACGGCACTTACCAGCAAGTGCCTGGGTGTGAATGTCAGCTCGTAGCTCAGACATTTGATGGAATGCCGGTCCATACCGAAAGAATCGCGATACCGTCCTGCTGGAGCCGAGTCATGACTTCCGCCGTCTGTCGATAGGGACGCTCAAGGGCACTGCTTATAGTAACGAGAATTGCGAATATGTCGAAAGCTAGCTATATCACGCGTCAGCAAAGATAATCAGGACACTCATGACAGCGTACCATCGATGCCCACACACCGACAAAGCCCAAGGGCCTCTTCGTCAGTTGACATAAGCTGTACTGACCCATGTGCTGAAAGGAGAAGTCTGAGGTCTGTTTTAGCGAGGAAGTAGCAAGGATCTTGATGTCTCATACCGTGTATCTCTTTGGCGCACCAGATAAACGAGACTAAGACCCCCGTATACGTGAGTGTAAAGCCCATTGAGAGTGCGATACGACCCGTGATAGACTTTGCTCCACTCCATATCGAGTACAGGCGCAGAGTCATTGCGGCTTTAGAGAATATGATGAATGAGACTCGAACTGCAGGCATGTGCACATGATATGGACATACCATTGCCCACAGCGACGGAAGTAACGATGAAGGTTATCATAACAACAAGGAACGATTTGCATCTAGAGGATGATGAGTTCCAGAGGAGCATAGGTGCGACTTATGCCTTACGACTAGATCCGCGGGCCAATATTCATTAACGTGTGCATGGGCTAGTGGAGAGCACAACGTACGGACGAATTTTCTAGCTTCGTTTGTAGTTCGTCTGCAAAGAGCATGACGACGAAAAGGGTCGCCTCATTTCCGTATCTGTTCAGGAGGAAGAGTACAGTAGAAGACGACCACCGCTCGCGCTTCCAAATGTATTCGTATTCCTCTCTTATGGTGAGGGCATGATCCCACACAGTGCAGGCAAATGCGGCGGCTAAAGATCAGAGTAAGTCTTATGCGTAATGCAAGTCATACACCCCAGACACGCTCACCGGCGATGTACTCTGAGGCCCCAAGAGCAGGCTCGACGCGCTCCAACCAGGCAAGGATCGGCCCAGTGGGCTCTGCCATTGTAGCTAACAGGACGACACCTCGAGTCAGTTATATACCTGAAATCCCACAATCACAATGTGATGGGGGCGCAGCGATGGATCCCATGAGAAGTCACATCATGTCCCCGGCATCGATTCAGACGAGCCTAATGAGGCGTGACGAGTCCCAAGCTCGTTCATCGTGACCTTTCGATCATGATCTCTATCGACTGAAGGGCAGTCAGCCCGGTGTACAGGATGACGAGTTTACCGCACTCATCTACCGCGAACCACACCTGTGTGAGTGCCCTGACGTCTGGTCGCAATACGACGTCGAAACCGACTGGCGTCGCTATCGCGAAGACGGTATTGAGAATTAGCATTGAGAATTATCGTCTTCGGGGGTCATTCACCATCTGGGACCATTGAGTAGATGCACCGCACAGTCTCCGATGGTTTGAGTACGCACATTGCACACTTGCACCAATATCACGGCGAGTTCCCAGGAATCCTGAGATCGATGTTCCTCAGATAGTATATGCCCACGGTACGATGGGGTTATCGTAGTCAATTGGGATATGACTGTGAAGCCTACTGCATAGCTGAGATGGACTTCTATCGATTCACCGACGACTCCGAAGCCTATGAGACATAATGATGTTCTGCCTGGTAACCAGTCATACTCGAGTTTCTGCTAATAGCTGAACTTGTAATGCGTAGACCGGTTAGCAGACGCGACGACAGTGCTGACACGACGTGCTGTACCTTTGAAATATTCGGAACAGAGTATTTGGAACGGTGCTCGCTTCTGACTATTACACAAGTTAATGACTCAATCAGAAAATTTGACAGCGTGACTAGGCACCTGCTGCAGCATGGAACGTGCGAGGAAAGTCGGCTATAACAAGGATTGATCCCCTCTACAATTCGCAGAAAGCGAAGAACCAGATGCAATCAATGTCGCACGCGCTGGTCTGGTCTCTGCCATGGCACGTCTGGATAATTTACATCGAGGCTTAGCAGTGCACCGCGGGTGAGGTAGCTGACTTACCGAGAAGCTCGAATATCTCTTCCTCTGTGGCTGAAGCGACAAGTATACCTGAATGGGATATCAGCCCTACAGTTCAGAAACATGCGTAGTTCCCTACCTTGGTCAAGTTTCTCCCGGCGGTTGCTAGGATTTCGGATGGGATCTTTGAACAACCCTTTCTGATTCAAAGAGTATCCCATGTAATTTGCTTTCAACCGCATGGAGCGGTTGAACTGGGCAATAGTCAGTATTCAAAGATATCCAGCAAGCCTTTCGCACTTACGATATCGTCGCCCTAGAAAAGCGTGTCAATACTCGATTTAGAAAGGATTCCTGCGAAGACTTGCAGTGTAGTACAAGAGTGCCGCTCCCCTATTCTCATATGGCACAGCCAGGAAGTCTAGAAGATGGTGAGAAAGAAACCCGTTCAAGATCAGGAACTCTACGTACCTATCCGTCTCCGAGGGCTTTTGCTGTCCTTGCGACATAAGCCTCGATATACCAGCTCCAGATCATAACAATCATCAGGCGAGCAGAGGTCTTCGGTGACGATTCCTCGCTTGTGCAATTCCGCCAGAAGGCGGGGTACGATGCCTGGGGAGAAAATGAACTCGTTACGGCGAACTCAAAAAATGATCACATACCGGCGTGGGTCTCTCCGTCGTCTGTCGGGCGAGTGATCAAAATATCTATATCACCGCAGTCTGGCTTCAATCTGTCGTAAGCAGTTAGATCGTCCAAAGACATTTCAACACATCAGCACGCACCGACGGAAGCTTCCCATGATCTCCACGAAGAGTTTGGGATCTAGACTGAGTGCTGCATACTAATATTGAGATTGACGATGACGTGAGCTTAAGCGAGGAGAATGCGTACCGATGGGCTTGATGAGGTCGAAGATTTCTTGTGCCTCTTCTCTCGGCATGCGAGTATTGATATCTACAACAGTTTAGTCATTCAGACTCACAGACACGACGTGCAGTACCCACCATCATAATATTTCAGACCAATGCGTTGAGCGGCGCTCAACTTTACTTTGCCATGCTGGAGGTCTTCGAGCGTCCGACAGCCGTTGTTGTACCACTGTTGAGCTGTTTGGACGCCTGCGGAAGACGTGAGGCGTGAATGTGTAGACATATGTCGCCACTCACCAACGCCATAAATGCCCGTAAACAATGTGATCGCTGCGACATCTGGTGTACGCTCATACCTCAGCCTCTCGAGTTTACCGGTTTTGATGATCTCCATGATCTGTCGATCGAAGTCCAGACAAGACGACCCTACACGGCGTATATTTAAAACACACCTTTTGTGCTGTCCTTTGACCCACATTTGGAATAGCGATCGCCTCCTTGTAACTCGTGATTCGTGTAGGGTGCGCGCGGATCTGTGGGATGGCTACTCGAGTTTAGCAGCGTTTCGCAACCGTATATTCGAGGGGACTTACATTTTGTGTACGAGTATTTACGCCAAAAGTTGTCTTGCCCAGGTTTGACGGCGTGCAAAGACTGCAATTCTTCAAGCTGCGCACCAGTTTACTCAGATCGGGATATACGACCAGGACAAGACAAGCGGTCTGACCTTGTCTATGATGTCCTGATTCGGACAAGGCCCGTTCCGAGAAGGCCCTTGGCCTTGGTCACATCGGTAACCCTAGGATCTCGGTCAGTCACGGTGGAAAGAGAGACAAAAGAGCAGCCCACTTGTCTTGTCCGCGCTGATCGCCCAGCCTTCTTCTTAGACGCGCGGCGGCGAGCATCTGAGTCGTCGCTGTCATCTGTTTCGTCAGCACGTCTCATGTTCCAGGTAGACGTCGCGTCCTCTGCAAGGTCAAACACTTCGTCGGAGATACCTTTCTTCTTCTCTGCGGCTAGCTCGGCTCGAGCCTGCGCATAGAATGGCGCGAGAGGATCGTGTTCTAAAGCCTCTTGATGAGGCGGCGAAGGACTGGCAATTGAGTAGTCAGATGGCTCCCCCGCGGCATCCGCGTCTTCATCCTCGTCACTTCTCGACGGCGGTACTATCTTGTCCGTCGTAAATTGTCTTGCAAAGAATGGTGCGTTAGCAACACGAAGATGACTGGCGCAAGCACTTACGAAATCCGACTATATTCCTCCTCGCCTTGGGAATCGTGCACCTCCGAGCGTCGGGGCGGCTGCGCCTTTGCGTTATCTCTTGCAATCTGCGCCCGTCGTTGTTGCTCTCGAATCAGCTCGATACCTGGGTCGTAGAGCACCCTGTCCTTCAGCGCCGCGTGTTGGTGCATATGCCCGAATTTGCCTTCACGAGAACGCATGCCGGTAATCACCCATTCCCATTTCAGAATCGGGATGTCGGCGCGAATTTCTGAGAGCTTCTTGGCCTTGCAAGCTTCCAAAACATTCTTCAGCTTGGCACGCGGATCGGTCACTATATGAGTCGCTTGAACGTCGTCGAAGTCAGGCAGAAGAGTTCCACCATGTCGCACGATCTAGTAGGGTGTCAACATCGACCATCGTCGCTAGGCCAAAATAATGAGGGGTGTGACGTACAATTTCCATGCGCTCCCTCGTGTCGGCGCCTGCGATGGAGAAGTCGATGCCACAGTAGAATATGCGTTTTCCCGCAAGGAAATTGTGCTTGCTGTACTTTCTTTCACCCGACGTAAACTGTTCGATGAGCCTTCGCGCATAGTCCCGAGGTACTAAGCTTTCTTTGATCTTGGGGTCTCGCTTCTGCAGCTTGACGGTTGCGATTTTTGGCGGTTTCTTGTGGGCTGCAGGTTTAGGCGCGATGCCGGCAAGAATCTGCAAACCCAACTCGGCCCAGTTGGAGTCTTCGCTGGAGTCGCCAGGCGTCGTCACACTGCTCTTGTTCACTCTACGTTTGGGCGTCTCATCAATTGCGACTTTCGACGTTGTCGCCTTCGGCTGTTCAAATGATTTCTTGACGGGTATAGACGATCTTGCCGGGAATGCCTTATCGGCCACTGAGCGGAGGGCCTTGCTTGAACCAGCCTCTCCCACTGCCTCCCGTCCCATGTGCGAGCGGGACGTTCCAGCACTGGACTGCGCGTCGCTGCTTATCCTATGGGCGTCTGACGCACAGATCTTTCGCTTCATCTCCACCTCGACAGTTTGAGCTCTTGAAACTCCGCTTGATGCCTGTCCGCTATCTGTGTCCGAACCTGCCTGTCGTAGCTGACTGGTGTTCATGGATGGATCACGGGAAAAATCATTTCCGTTGCGGCGTTTTAAACAATCACTGTTAGAAGATACCTGGAGCTGTCTGTGTGAGGAGTTCGTACCAATATCAGCAATAGGCCAATACAAGGAACGAATTACTCAGCTGGTCGCTTCCGAGAATACCATGAGAAATCGCAGCATCTACCCCGGGTGAAGAAGTAGAAAATCGCTCAGAGTCATCGTCAAAAGAGAGGCGAGCTTTCTTCGCCCGACGGGTTGAGCTATCCAGATCAATCTCAAGGTTCTTGCGCTTCACGCTGGATTTGGACACCACCTGAGCAACACGCCCGCAGCACCAATGAACATAACATACCTAGTGCCAGACTTCGTCGTCGGTGGGTGGAAAGAGACGAGTCTGATAGCATCACTTTCATCGAGTTCGGGTACAGAAGGCGGCATTTGACTCGTGTCTGCGTGTTCTTGTTCTTCACACCGGATTTGATCCTTTGTTGGCTGGGAAGTTGGAGTTCGTGCTGAGCCGTCATTCATTTCAAGACACGGTCGCTTCGCATTAGCGGCTCTGCACAGCTCGTGAGATGTAAAATCTTTGTTTCAGCCGGTGATTGACACTTACTTTTGGCGGCGACGATATTCCCCCCTGCGAGCCAGAAACTGTTCGTCCGTCTCATCTGGGATGATCAGATGCTCTGCTAGCTCTTTGAGATATTGTTCCATCTTCATGTTGATATCGCACTCGTATGTCACAGAAAGAATGGCAAGATGAAGAACATTTGGGGCCACACGATGGCAGGAGGCAACTTGCAAGACGCGTCGGCAGGCTGGGAAAGGCGGAGTTCGATCGGCCGGCTCGGCATCTTCCCACACGTGACCCATCGCGTGTAGTGGTCCACCGCGACCTGCTTTCGCCCTCCTGTTCAGTTCACAACTTTCGCGCACAGTGGGAGGTATTTTCGAGTACAGCGGTGCGCGTTTTTTGTGAGTTCCTTTGTCTGTGATTGGGTTGCGAAAATTTGATATGCAGCTATGCAATTGACGTTGAACCACACGAACTTGTTCCGTTTTCCTGAGCAAGTATGTAGCATCTCTGGCCGGAGACAGGGCAGCGAATTGAGCAGGGCTATTTTTGAGGCACAGTTGTGGAAATGACCTGAATCTGTTTTTCAGCCGGATGCTTTCGTCATACTTATTTTGGCGCGATCATGGCATGACCTTCCTTATACGCCGAAGGACGTTTTCCTCGAGCCGGACACGTGTTTTATTACGCCGTCTTCACAGAGATTACAAAAGGTATTCTCAAGCTGTGGTTATATCCATCTTGAACGCAACTTCAATGAATGTACTCACTTGGCGGTCGCCGGTGATTCCCACGGTGTGGCAAATCACTCTTTCCGACTTGCGACCACACCATAACAACTGCTCCACTGGCAGCAACAGCCAAGCACGCCTCGCCGTCGAGATCATGCCTGCGGTAAAGAGATATATTTACCGCTACGAAAAAGGCACAAATGGAACAGAAAAATTGCGCGCTGAGTTCGAATGTCGTCTCGCCATCAGAAGTGTTTCCGATGACCACCGTGCGCTCCAGATTGTCTCAGGTGTTTAGTGCCGGCCTCAGTCTGCGGTGCGTTGCGCGTTCCTGGGAGCACCGATGCGGAACTTCATGTTCTTGAGATGTGTGATGCATACATGTCCACGATCACGTCGCTTATCCCTGACCGGAAGCTGTAGGAAGCACAGGTCGTTGTCAGTAACACCTGAGCATCTTTGCCAAAACAACGACCTGCGCAACGTCCCTGCACAGAGCGTTCTGCAGACAATACACATTCCGAGAGTTCGAAGGTGGTCGCCGACGAGGCACGTGGCGAGGCCAAATAAAATGTCAACATGCGCCCACAGATACGCGATTTAGAGGAGATGAGATTCAAGATTACAAGATTAGTTTGCGTTGGTAACGGTCCCGGGGCGTTTGATGTGGCCTCGGTGGCCGTTCACAAGCTCGCTGTGCGCTAGAAGAGGAGGTCTCTGGTAGTGGACACATCCAGAATCCCTGGTTCATTTCGGTAAGTTTCCCCGCCCTAAGCTCTTTTTTCATTTTTGCTTTATACTCTTCTGCCGCGATGATGGTCGAGCGCTTTCGACTATCAGAGCATGTTTCTGAGCCCTGCCTCGTTGGGAGCGCTCTCACAGCGACTCTGTCCTTCACGACCATCTCTGTTCCAACATGGTCAAGGTCCGCCCTCACATTTTGCGGACTTTGTCTCTCATAGCCACGTCTGGCTACCTGTCGCATTTTCCTTCTTCCTGCGAGGCCCTAGCCAATCAATCTAATCGGATGTCGTGCTCACCACGTCCCTCCTGGCCACGACACAATTGGCTAAATCCCCACAGCTCGTCTTGTTCCTGATTTGGGCCTTGAAGCGTACTCAGCTCGGTGGCTATCAACAGTTCACGCGTGGCCTAGCCGCATTTCCCCACTCTCAATCGCAAGTGTGTACGGTGTCCCGGAGTCTCCTCATCCCTCTCCGGTGAGTATCCATTCTGTGTATCGTGTCATGCGGATGTTTTTGATCGCGCCTGATGTACCCCGTTTCTTGATTTGGCGTGGTAGCGTTAGTTCGTCGGAGTTCATTACATGCTCAGCAGTCCGCTCGACAATACATAGGCAAGGCTCTGGCGGCGACCATCTCCCACCCAACTTGCTCCTGCGACGCTCGTTGCCATCATGGCAATCGAGATGCCCCTTCGCCACAGGAATGAATCCGACACAGACAGCGATCCCTCGGACGACACTGTGTCCCTCTGGTCCGGTGCTTCTGATACCTCGTCAGAGGTCACAGAGTTGGACCAAGAGGACTTTCCCGGCTATTTCTCTGAGAGGAATGGCCGACTCTTCCATCGTCATGGTACATCTCCGTATCCCTTGCCCGTGGATGCGGCGGAGCAGCACGTACGTGACCTTCGCATTCTCGAGCCGCAGTCCGACTCACGCGTTCCCCATCGATTAGAGAACAAACGGGCAGCACGTCTTATTGGGGAGGCTCCTCGGTGGCCACTACCGGGGTCCGGTGAGGCGTGTATTGAGGCATGGAGGGCGTGCATTGGATCTCTGCACGGGAACGGGTTCCTGGTGAGTCATGCGCTTCTTCCGCTTACGCTGCATTCTGATTAGACTGCACTAGGGTGCTCGACATGGCCCATGAATTCCCCTCTGTTCGATTCTACGGACTCGACATCGGTATGCTTAGCGATGTGCATTGATGATATTGGCGTCTAATACGTCTGCTGATATAGTGCCGATTGCTACTCGTCACCCGCCAGACAATGTATTCTTCGAAATGGCGGACGTGAACGCCGTCCTCCGTTATCAAAATGCGCACTTCAACCTCGTGCATGCCAGGTCGATCTCCATGGCAGTACGTCCACGCCGGCTGTGCGCGTGTATATGACACTGACAGACTAACTGTCAGGTCACCAATTATCCCGCGCTTCTAGGCGAGGTTGCGCGTATCCTGCGTCCGGGCGGAATGTTTCTTGCGGGGGAGTGGGGTCGTTCGGCTTCTCTTGACGACGAGACAACGGACCCTACGGCTTCCATCCCAGCAACCTCCAGGTTCTATCGGGCGGTTAACGAGGCTCTGGAACAGAGGAACATCGGCCGCACCGTGAACCACCTCGAACACTGGCTTTCACAGTCGGGAAGATTCGAACGCATCACGTCGCGCGAGTTCAAGATGCCGATTGGTGACTGGCCTGAAGATACACATCGTCGCGCGCTTGGCATCCAGTTCAGAGATATCTTGCGCTTGTACGCCGACTCGATGAGAGTCATGCTCGTTGAGGGAGGCTGGAACTCGTGGGATGTCGAGGCGCTGATTCGTGGATTCGTCCACGAAATCTACACCGTCTCTGGAATGGTTTGCGTCTTCAAGGTCGTTCATGCTCGTCGCGTCCATGTTGACCAGATTCGCGTTGTTTAAGCTTTTGTTTGCTCAAACCGTGTCCGCTATATGATGATTGCCATTCCTTACATGTAAATATGCTGTACACCTATGCCATATGCCTTATGCCGTAAACGATTGAACTTTGCGTTGGCGAACTTTCGAGGGAGTATATATTTCGAATTTGGGTGTAGCGAGCACCCAAAGGCACCCAGATGCACACGCTGACCGTTCGGCAAGACTCGGGGCCGCTTACCGCCGCAAGCGCCGACAGTTGTTCCCCACAAGCAGCTGAGGGTCGGAGAACGACCTCAACATCCTCCAAGCACTATGTTGGCAGCCAGAGCCTCTGCGGTGCGCTCTGCAACCCGCATTGCGCGTAACTTCGCCACCGTTGTCGACACTGCAGGCGTGAAGGTCGCCGCGGTCGATAACGGCGAGGCGACTTCCTCCGTCACCTTCCTCATCAAGGCCGGCAGCAGGTTCGAGAGCAAACCAGGTGTCGCACATGCACTACAAAACTTCGCTTTCAAGGTACGCGCGTGGTGCTGTTGTGAAGAGCGAATGGTTGACATCGCGACCCCCAGAGCACGAGCAAGCGTTCAGCACTCGGAACCATTCGCGAGGCCGAGCTGTACGGCGGCGTGCTCTCGTCAAGCTTGTCCCGGGAGTACCTAGCGTTGACGGCAGAGTTCTTGCGCGGCGATGAGTGAGTCTTCATACCCGTTCGTGCTAACACATCGTCACAAAAGCGCGACACAGACCCTACTTCGTCGACGTACTCTCGTCCTTCGTGACCGACGCCAAATACACCCGCCACGAGCTCCAGGAGTACGTCGCCCCCGTGTGCCAGGCCGAGGCGACCGCCGCTATCGCTGATCCTGCGACCCGCGCCCTCGAGCTCGCACACGCCCTCGCCTTCCGCACTGGCCTCGGCGCGCCTCTGTTTGCCTCGGAGCACTCGCACATCGACGCAGACGCCGTGAAGGCGTACGCGTCGACTGTCTTCGCGAAGGCGAACCTTGCGGTCCTCGGCACAGGCATCGCGCAGGACGCGCTCGCCGCGCTCGTCGAGAAGTCGCTTGCCAAGCTGCCCGCGTCTGCGTCCGCGAGCACGTCCGCGGCGGCGTACTTCGGCGGGGAGACCCGCGTGGACGCGCATGGCGGGCCGCAGACTGTGTTTGTCGGCTTCGGTGTTGCGGGCACGCCGTCGCCAGTACTCTCCGTCCTTGCTGCCCACCTCTCATCGACGCCCTCAGTCAAGTGGAGCGAGAGTCTCTCGCCCGTGCCCGCCGCAGCGCGCGCAGTGCTCCTGCCCTATTCAGACGCCGCGCTCTTTGGCTTCCTCGTAAGCGGAGACAGCACGGAACAGGTCACAAGTGCCGGCAAGGCGGCTGTTGCGGCGCTGAAAGAAGGTGTGAAGGCGGAAGATGTGAAGAAGGCGGTCGCAAAGGCGAAGTTCGCCGCCGCATCGTCTATAGATGGGCGCAGCGGACTTGTCTCGGTGCTTGGCGGCAAGGTACGTACTCAACCAACGTACAGTGGTGGAATTATGATGCTAACCCGGACGGTGTAGGTGTTGGCCGGCTCCCCCGCAAATATCAACAGCACGATCTCTGCGCTTGATCATGTCAATGCCTCTGCTATCTCCAGCGTGAGTCTGACTGCACTTGTATCCAACATACATTATACTGATCTTGTGTTACAGACTGTCTCGTCCCTCCTGAAATCCAAGCCAACATTCGTTGCTGTCGGCGACATCAAGTCGCTGCCGTACGCGGACGAACTTGGACTATAATTCGTGGTATTGACTAGATAGCCTCCTCGGTAAATGACATGAATGAAATCCTGGACTTCTTTGCCCTCATCCGCTCCTCCATTCACATCATCTCGCTGTGCCTCCCGCACTATATGCGCTTCGGCCTGACGAGCGCTCATGGCATACAGGACGAACTATCATATAGCATCAGAGCTGCCGGCACCCTCACGATCTTCCTTGCGGCATACGCGCACAAGATAACAAGGCAGACCCATCGTAAGCCTCCGGACCTGATGCTGAGGACTTGAACACAGCCCACGAACTCTATGCGGCAGATACTACAGTTTGCTATACTGTAACGAGCGTCGGGTGGTAATGACGGCCAGATGAGGGCTCACTGGTAGCCAGTATCGGTCTTTTGCATAGCTCGCTATCCTCGAGCTCTTTGCTTTCCTGGTTTCGCAGGTATACGACTTTTGCGTTGTTCCGTCACGTGAGTGGCGCTAAGCTCTAGACGCTGGGCGGCCTTTGGGTCGCGCCTGGTCGCGCTGCCAGCTTGACTTGCGTCCACCATCCGCATTCCCGCGAATTTCACGTTACCTATCCAGCGACATACAAGTGTATCTGCACAAACCAGGAGTGCGAGATGGTACGCGAAGTGAAGCCTGTGCACCATAGCAAGAAGGCGACATCTTCGATACACCCCGTTCTCTCGCACGAAGCTCGACCTCATACCGACCTCAACACTGTCGTCACGGCTAGCACGAGACGCGGTACTCAAGCTCGCTATGCAGAGCTACGATCAGCAGCCTCTAGCAATATCCAGTCGCACAAACCAGAGGAAGTCGATGTCGACGCCATTCACGCGTCGCTCGCTGCACTCGGCGCGCCCCTCGTCTCGCGTGCCGACCTCGCGCGGCTCGCACAGGGGCCATTCGGAACGGTCCTATCGTTTTGCGCGACACACATCGTCGGGCGAGGCGAGGCGCACACTGCACGACGGGCGATCGCCGCTTCGAGGCTTCCTGTCGACAGCGCTACCGGAACCAGGTGAGCACCAGTGCATTCGTGAGGATGGGAAAGGGAATAGTGACCGCCGCTTCGTAGTCTAGGTCTGCGACGGTGGGAGGCGAACGGGTTGCTGATGACGCGTATGCGCGATGCGAACGCGCGAATCGCAGGCTGGGAGATACGGAGCGCGAGATGGGGCGTCTAGACAAGGAGGCTGAGGACGCACGAAAAGCACTCGAGGAAATCGGTACGTCCCTTGCTATATGCGCGACGTCGACATGGCTAACGGGGCGCGCTATCAGAGACTAAAGTCGAGCAGCTGCAAGACATGCTCCGCTCTAAGCGCGTCACGAACGTCTTGCTCTCCGTCCTGCAGAAGAAAGAGACAGTGCGCAGGCGGCGCGTCGAAGAAGTCGGGAAGATGCTCGAGCAGCTGAGGTCAGTGTTTTACAATCCTTCGTCCGTGATCTTTCGATGCCCTTCTCGCCTCTGACTATTCTGATTGCCTGTTGCTTCTCTTGACGCGTCGACATACTTCAGAGAGTCCGTACCAGAGCCCACGAAGATAGAAAACACCCCACCCGAGCCTGCCCTCCCAGCGCAGAAGCCATTGCGCGTCGATTACGTGCAGGACACGCTCGCGGTACGTTTCGGGTCTACGTGATGCACCATGACCCGGCCTTACACTCACACTCGTGTCTCTCAGATGTTGCATAGTTACCACACGCGTTTGTCGCGCATCGCGTCCGCACCACCATCGGAAGATAACGATAAAGATACGACAGAGAAGCTTCTCGCCGCGATTGCGCGAAAACTGGGAAAGCCGAGAGACGATCCTGAGGTGTCATCCGTATTGTGAGCAAATTATATTCTATTCCATCGTTAGTCTGCGAGATGGACAGAACATTCATATATGGCTTCTTTCAGTAAACGGTGTAAAGCTGATGCACGAAGTCGAGCAGCGGAGGTACTGCGCTACGTCTCGCCGCTGCCTCCTGATGTCAGTATCGGGCGCGTCGATCTGGACGCGCTGGCCGAGCGTGTGGTAAGTGCTCCAGGTATCCCGTTTTTTCCTAGGTGACTGACTCTTGCAAATCGCGCCTTAGAACGAGAACGAAGAGAAACTGCACGAGACGAAGGACGCCTTCGTGGTGGCACGCGAATCCCTGCGCGTGGTGAGTCTGAATCGTATTTCCACTATACACCATGCATCATGACTGAAGTCACCGTGTTTTCAGCTTGACGCGTTTAAGGACAGTACGGTGCCCATCCTTAAGGACTCGCTCGCGCAAGACTTCGAGGCGACGAAGGGATATGTGGATATTCTACGGCGGTCTATCGATAGCGAGTGCTCGTCCGTCGCGTCTACTCCCCCGACCGAGGCAGAGAGATCGATGTCGGCGGAAGCAGCCGTGAAAAGTCTCGCGGGCGACCTGATTTCTGGTGTGTTTTAATCTTCTGCGACATGTAAGAGCGCGAGCTTATAACGCGTATGGACAGATCACGAACGATGCGCATTCCTTGATGCTGCCGTCCTACACGCTCCGCCGCCCTCGGATGTGGCTGCGAGTGCCGCAGGTAAGACTAGCACTTGCCGTCGTGGACGCGGCTAGAGCCGTGACTGACGTGTATCATCATTTAGCACGATATCACGAGGAGCAGTCGCGGGCGGAAGATCGTCTGAGGAAGCTGCTTGGGAGGAAGGTTGAGAAGGCCCGGCTTGGAGAGGGCCTTGTGCGCGACATAGAGACACTAGTGAAGGAGGTCGACATTGTGGTGAACGTGTTGTAGTCCTCCGTGAGGTTCTTATCCATAATTACAACCAGTATCAGACGAGGTATGTGGAATCAGGAGAGATGAAGAGTGCAACAAGTATACAGGGCTCTAGAAGCCCTGAAAAACTGGTAAGACAAATGTAGTGCTTTTGCGGCCACCATTGCGAGAAATTCCAGGCGATGGATATAGTAATGGTGCCGTTGTCGTATTGTGGAAGATACGAAGGAGGAGGAGAGGGAGGACGCTGCGAGCGAGACGCCGGGCATCGTATCTGGGAAATGCCGGACCAATCAGAGCTCTCTGGTGTGTGCGTTGGGCCGCGCCGCTACATTTTGGACGATATCCATTTTCAACCGAAAGACAGATCCGGGCCATGGGACGGTGGAAAATCGTCGAGTTGGAGGCGACTGCGGCTCCCCCAAAACGTGCCCGATAAGGCATCTTCCGCCCCCTCCCCCCTCGAAAAACCTCGTATTTCGGACATTTCGCGAGGACGACGAGCCCTGAAACGATGACCAGCGACGCAGAGATGGTCGACGGAGAGGAGAAGGCGGTCCCTACGCTGATTCGGCTCGGGTCGAGGTCGCCGTCGCCCCCACGTCAGTCTCCCATCACCGTCGACGACTCGTCCGTCCCCACCACACCGCTGCTCGTACCGAACTCGCCATCAGCAGGCCCCTCGACGTCGGGGGTCGATGAGAGCGTGTCGTCGGCTAAAGAGCCCAAGAAGAAGCCGAAAGCACCAGTGTCCGCGAGACCCTCTTCAGCCCTCTCCGGCGCTAAACCCAAGTCAACCAAGGCACCAGCCCGCACACCCTCCCCGTCGCCTCCTCCGCCCCCAGCCCGCCCGCCGCTGCAGACCATCCGCCTCGACATTCCCCTTGGTGGTCCAGACAATTATGAGGTCGACATCTCTGCGATGAGCAAGGAGACCGGCCAGCGCCCACCGACGCCGGTCCCCGTCAAGCGCGACTCCAGCGACGATAGCCACAGCGAGGGCGACGACGAAGGCGACGGCAAGCAAGAAAAGAAGAAACGTCGGAAGGTACGTTGCATTCCTCGCACAGATGACACTCGCTAACACCATTGTAATTGGCTCTGGCAGAAGAAGAACATTGCTCAGGAGTACTACGATGTTTCGGACCCCTTCATCGACGATTCCGAGCTCGCCGTCGACGAGCGCATGTACTTTGCGCAGACAAAGCAGCAGGGCTTCTACGTTTCGAGTGGCCAAGTCGCCTTAATGACAGACAAGTGCGTTGCTTTCACTATGCCCTCCTATTTGTTCTCGTACAGCCTCCTCCGCGCGCCTGTGGCGAATGGCCTATCTTACGGTTCCCACTGCTCTGGCCAATATGGGCAGCCAACTGTGGCCCGACTGACGGACGCGGGCTTTTACCTCACCAGTCTCGTTCGGACGTCCAACGAGCCATTGCCGATGGAGGTGCTTGCGCTTTTGTGGGTGGCCCCTGCGCATCCACCGCGTTTCCACACGCGCTCCATTCGTCCTCCCGTTGCCTTCCTATCCCCCGCACACGAGCACGCGCTGACATCTTTTCCAGAGCACCGCCAAAGAAGCCAAAGCCCAAGAAAGTCACCGTACTCCCGCCCGCCGAGTCCATCACCGCTGCACTATCAAACACCTCTCTTCCACCGCTCACCGTCTCCAACACGAACCCCGCCGCGTCGGCATCCAAACCGAAGAGTCAGTCCGGCGCGGCGAACGGCGTGAAGACGGAGAATGGCACGCGCGATGCGCCGATCGCGTTGTACGACGAGGACGGCAGCATGAGCATGAGCAGCAGCGTGTCGACGAAGCGCAAGCAGGAGGACGTCGAGATGACGTCTACGACGAGCAGCGGGAAGAAGAAGCGGAAGGTCGAGATCGTACGTCTGATACCTGGTTGTATGCGCGAGATGTTGGTTGCTGAACGCGCCGCGCATGTTGTAGATGCCCATGCACCCCGAGCTGGAAGCCGCGATCGAGAGTCTGAAGGAGGAGATCGCGAAAGGTGCGATTTCGCGTCGATATGGCGCAATCTATTGAGTGGCTCATAATATGTTGCAGAGAATTGGGACGTCAAGGGCAAGTTCCCGCAAGGCCTCAAGCCTTTGCTGGGCCAAGTCGCCCTCAAGGCTGTCGTCCTAGGCGAATACAATGACAACTTTTTCAACTTGATGCCCAAGCTCTTTCCATACAATAGATTTACTATGACGGTATGTCTTGTTTCACGTATGTATGCGCTGTAGAGCCTCATATATGCATGGTCGCATGCGCAGAAACTCATCAAGCGCACGATCTGGCGCGACCACACTACTCTCCTTACGGAACGGTCAAACGAGCTCCTGAAGGAGCTCGCGCAGCTCGCTCAGGACGGCTTCCCGAAGGCGATGGAGGAGTACGAGCGCGCGGTGGTCATGTGGGGTATGTCTGTACCCTCTCATTCCGCGCACGTCGCTAATCGTCTCTTAGAAAAACGCGAGAAGGCGAAAACCGAAGGCGGCGCACCCGCCGGGTCTACTGAGGGCACGCCTGTGCCGCCCGACGGGTCGCACAACGCGCCCGACGAGACGGGCAACGAGACCGAGCACGACGCGGACAAGTCGAGGGACGGGGGCGTGGGCGGCGGCGCGGGCGGGAAGGAGAGCCACCCGCCGGCGAAGAAGTACCGGCTGACTGATAAGATCAAGGGCATCATCTGGCAGCTCGTGTGTTTGAGCAACGAGTGCTGCAGGATTGAGAACGAGAAGAAGTGAGTTTGTTTTGGTTGCGTGTGAGGGACCTGAGCTGATGGCGCGTGGTGTGTTGCGTTATCAGCCAACTAGAAGGGACGAACCAGGTCGTCAGTGACCAAGGCGTGCGCAAGGGGCTCTACCAGAAGATTGTTGCGTCGTTCCCAGAGGGTTGGATAACCTCTGGACAGGTGTCCCGGGAAGGTACGCTTTCGTCTAGTCGTTCCCGTCATGTTGCATTGCTGACCGCTTTCCCAGTGAGCGTGATGAAGAAGAAGTACGAGAAGGAGCTCGAGAACGACTGAGCGCAGCCGTGCTGGTCGTCACGCTGTTGATCTGCATACCTCATAGGTACTGACTATCGCCGCTCGTTGCGTGCGACACACGCCCCGTGTATATCTCTCTTCCGTTTTGCTTCTGCGTTGTTTTTCGCCTTTGCGCCCTGGACCCTCTCTTCGTTCACCACGGAAGGGCACTGACGCCGGCCGTGTCTATCATTATTCTTTACTCTATGTATTTTTGTTAGTGTGTGCAACTATCCTACTGTCTCTAACCTGTATCTGCATGTGGTTTGTGTCGACCTACTGTTGTTGGATTAATGATACCACTAGTGTCAGTCTTGGCATGGTGCGTCTAACCTTCGGGATGTTGATCTTACAACTAATCAGATGCTTCTAGGGAATTTTTCGTTGCTGCATGCATACTTCCGCTCGTACTCTGCCGTGTTCTGTCCCGCATGAGTACCGCGACAATGCGCTTTCTCGTCAGATTTCGTCTGCGATAGAGCCAACCTCTGCTTCCCATACGACGGACGACTATATGTGATATTCCGCCAACGCGTCACAGCCGGGCGATGTGTTCGCATTGGCATGGTATCACGTCGGGGTAGTGGTGAGTGTCCAAATACTCAGAATCAGGGATGAGATTTGATTGTGATTGGTCAGAAATATTGACTGGTCACCCGAGAGGTATAGCCCTCGCTTCTTAACATGATCCCTGCCATCGAAGCATATCGACAGAGCAAGCAGTGGCGTTCGTTCTGGCAGCCTCTGAGGCGCCCACTTACAGCGCGGACGGAACAAATATATCGTCGTCCATCTTAGCCCGCAATGGAGACTGGGGCACATCGTGATCTCTAGATTGTAACGCGTCTTTCTCTCCATTATGCTTTAAAGACTCGCCTTAGCTGATGTGCCGAATCACTAGTGGGCGCATCGTACAATGACGAACGCGAAGCAAAGATCCTTGTGCGACATGCGCGGCGTTCTAGCCGTCAAATTGCATCGACGGCACTGTACCGGGGAAAATGCTTCCAAAGCGAGACAGTACGTCTGTGCGCTGTCATAAAACGCTGATGTTCGTGTTGAAGCTTTGGCGTTTTAGCAAGCTGATCTGTCTCGAAACAGAGGCGCTGGAGCTATATATTGTCCTGAACACGCATGGAGGCCTATCATGGCACTCCCACTAGACGAGCCTGTCGTCGCCGCCCTCAAAGCGACACAGTACGTTGCCAGTGAGTATGTCCGGTATGTTCTAGACATACGACTGACATTTCGGATCTTTCTGTCCACTAGCTGCTGCATTCACATGTGCACTATGGGATCACGCTCTCACTGTGCAGGACGAGTATGAATACATTTGGAAGTGCAAGCGCTGGAATCCTTCCGCCATCCTCTTCTTGTTCTGTCGATACGGCAGCAAAAGCATTCTCTTTCTGGTGATGCTCACCTCTGACGCGCTAAGCAAACGTCTTGATCATAGTGCTGCGGTAAGCTCGAGTTCAGCAGATGACTGAACTGGAGCTGACTCGTATAGGCGTAAGATATGATATCGTCATCTATTTCTAGTCCAGGCTAACTCTTCGTAGGTGCCATGCATTTCTCATTCTTTCAACGTTTTTCATGGTGTTCGCTATCGCCGTCGGAAACGGTGTGTAGTTTCATGTCTGCCTTTCGTATGAAACTGACGGCTTATTTCAGGGGCGATGACTTTGCGTCTGCACTCGTTATTGAAGAGGGGAGAGTGTCCGAAGGCGCAAATAGCCCTTTGGGTCGGCTTCGCGATCACGTATATGGGAGTGCTGATTTCATGCGGAGTCGGCATACGCGAGGTCTATGGTGCAAATCAACCAACTTTTGCGCGATATTGAACTTTGGCTGACTTGCACCGCAGAATGGTCTTCCGTGACAGGAAAGGAGTTGACCTCAGTTTGTCAGTTGAAACGCAGACCTCTAGCTCTCGCCGGAGTCTGGGCATCAATGGTATCCATTGCTGTTTAGGCCGCCGTCAATCTCGCTGACAGTTGTTGGTCTGTAGCTGACCTTTGACGTGCACGTCATCGTAGTCACCGTCATATCCGCACTACAGCGGCCATACCGACAAACAGCAGAGGTCATGACTCGCCTCCAACAAGATGGTATTGCGATTCTTTCGGTCAGTGCTCATGGTAGAATAAATGTGATCGTCTACTAACCTGCACCGCCGCCTTCAAAGGGACTTGCTAGTCAGTACATTTCGATGCATTCCGAAGGACATCAGAGCTGACAATGGCACTCTCAGTTCTACGAGTCGCATGTCTCGTGCTCTCGGTGACGGTCCCGGTTCGTAATTGCCGCGGTGCAGTATATTGCAAGGTTGATCTGATATACTTCTCATAGCCGTACGACTTGTTTACAATCCCGATGTAAGTGGATGAAAGACATTCTTACACGTCAAACTCAGGGATTTAACAGTGTCCTGTGGGCCATGGTCTCTATTTCTATGTCCCGCCTTACTCTCCGCGTGGAAGAAGTACGAGCTCAGGGAAGGGCACTCGGCCACGGTGCCACTGATGTATTTTTTGTTACTAGCCGCGCACCAGGAAAACCTGCCAAGTATCGTAGTCCTGCTATGTTTTGAACAGCATCGTTCATACTCATAAGTACAAATGGAACACGCAGTTCTCGCTATGCGTGAGCATTCAGGCAGCCGCAGGCGGAGATAGCGTCGACGATCACAAAGCGGACTGTGTCTGACTTGTTTTTGGAAACCGAACGAGGCCCCTGAGACGTTTTTCGGCTCGTGTTGTGGCGCGTACCAATTTCATCTGTTTACCACGTATCTTCACCCAATCTTCACCGGGCCTTCTTCGCTAACTGTAGACATGACGACTCTGCTGCTTCGTGCCAGGTACAGCGATGCGTTCCTGCCTCCAGAATCGCGCCGAGCACGCAAGTGAGTCTTCAACTGCTGTATAAAGTTGGTCGCTGATTCAATTTGGTCAGTATCGTTGACAATTTTTCCGAGGCGTATCAAGCCCTCACCGCTCATTGCCGCACCATCACACATGCTATAGAAGCATGCCTTACGATTGCAGCTCTGATCTCGTTTATTTCGGCAGCGTTGAAAGTGTGTCCTTTTGTTCAGAGATTGTCGTAATACGGACTCTTGATTTTGAGGTCTATGGGGTACGATAGCGCAGTCATCGCCTCCAGCCTTCGTTCTCGACGCTCTGGTCGCAATCAGCGCTTGGACTGGCGGTGGCGATGCATATACGATGAGAAACTCTCGCGCAGACGATGCGGTGTTCTGGCAGTCGAAACGCGCCACCTTGATCTTTACGAGGGTAAGGACTTTCCAAAGAAAGAACCAATGGTCCCTGTGCGCTGAGCTTTTTCCAGATGTCGTTGATGTAAAAACACGATCAGATCGACCCATACCATCCGCTGTCTTTGGTCAGGACAGACCGAGACGGTCCGTTTGGAGATGCAGTGTGCGTCGCCTGGTGCAGCCATTCTGCCGCGGAGGGTACCTTCACTTCTCTATCTGTATGCTGGTCCTCACGTCCATCATAGAAGACTAGTGGCGTGATGACGGCCGGTTATGCATGGAACTACTTAAGTATATATCGTAGTGACTTCGCATAGGCACAGACTATGACATCCCTACCCGACACGACATGGGTGGTGCCCGCCTTTTCCGCCCTCAAGGCGACGCAATATGTTGCCAGTGAGTATTCAGCGATGTTGTTCTCTTGATACAACCACTGACCTTTCTGTTGTTCCGGCTCATTAGCTGCTGCCTTTACCTGTGCAGTGTGGGACCATGCGCTCACTGTGCAGGACGAGTGTGAATTCATCTGGAAGCGTAGACGATGGGACCTGTCGTCTGTCCTCTTCTTGCTTAACAGATACGGCAACGAGAGCATCATTTTTCTGGTGATGCTCTCCTCCGACGCACTGCACGAACATCTGGATCGTAACGCCGCGGTAAGTCCGAAGCTGCACTTTCAAGTGACATTCGCATCACATACTCATCGCCGTGCAGGGGTAAGCCCTTCAGACATGTCTTTCATTCAAGCTAATTTTCTGCAGATGTCATGCATTTCTCATACTGTCCACATTTTTCATGATATTCGCGGTTGCCGTGGGTAACGGTGCGCCTCGTCATTACCTCCTCAGCTTGAAACTGATGACTCCGACAATGTGCAATGTGCAGGGGCGATGACTTTACGTCTGCAAGCATTATTGAAGAGGGGAGATTATCACAACACGCAAGTGGCCATTTGGATCGGCTTCGCGATCACGTACACGGGAGTCTTGATTTCGTGCGGACTAGGCATGCACGAAATTTATGGTGCGATGAGCGCTATGACTCGATGTCTGTGTGTCACTGAATAGTCTCGTAGTATGGTCGTTCTTTGGACGCAAAGTCACTGTGACGGCGGCGGCCTCAGCGTGTCAGCTGGACCGCACACCACTGGCTCTCTCTGGAGTATGGGCATCGATGGTATGTAGTTGATATCCCTACTACTTAGTCTTTCTGGTATGATGCTATGGCGCAGCTGGTCTTTGATGTGCACGTAATCGTAGTTACCGTCATCTCTGCGCTCCATCGACCATATAGACAGACGGCGGAGGTCATGAGTCGGCTCCAGCATGATGGTATTGCTATACTCTCGGTGGGTACTATTTGTTTTAGCAGAATAGCTGCCGCATACGCTTCATTAATCTCCTCCGCCCGCCTTACAGGGACTTGCGAGTATGTGAAACCTCTTTGAATGGTCTCATGATGACTGATAGTATTGCTTCTAGTGTTGCGCGTCGCTTGCCTTGTCCTCTCCTTGACTGTCCAGGTTCGTATATTCCCAAATACAAATCATCGAGTAGACTGACCTGATATGCATAACGCAGCCATACGATCTGTTCACGCTCCCGATGTGAGTCTTGCAGAAAACGGTGCCTGCCCTCTGTCTGACTTGGCGATTTTACAGCCTCCTTTGGGCCATGGTCTCTATCTCCATGTCTCGCCTCACTCTTCGTGTAGAAGAAGTACGTCAAGGAAGAGCGTCAAGCCTCAATGTGGCCGATGTGTTCGTTCTCACCAGACGAGGAGAGAGCGGTTTCACCAAGTTTTGTAGCGCTGTTCCTTGATTCGGTGTTCCGCTGTGCTCAGTCGAGAAAAGATGTTGCGTACTGGTATTCAGGTTTATGTGATAAGTAGAAGTACATGTTCGACTCAATCAAATTCGTCCTCGAGGGTACTGGACCGATGCACACCGTCAATCACGTCGCCTCCAGTGATAGACACGACACCCTTAAAGCTCGAAAACCGCGCGATAGTGATCTTCGTGAAAATGAGGCTGATATATTTACGGTAAGATAGCTACTACCGCCCTTTCCCTTTTTTCCCTTGCCCTTTTCTTTTTTCGGTCCCCTTGTCTTGTCCGAGCTGTCCGAGCTGCGTCGATTGTCCGGGCTGTGTCGATCTTGTCCCGTCCCTGTTGACTATCGAAATGTCGGCCGTTCTTTGTGCGGCGTCCCAATTCATATGACTGTCGCCAGTTGTTTCGCCAAAAGTCATAGTCGCTGTGACAGCCCGCATTTTGGGAAGATGCGCGTCGCGCGGTTGCAGCCGGTGAACCATATCGTGAAGCTTGGCGATCGCGTCCGTGTTGATTCGTGGGAAGGTCTCATGGACCATAGTGGATGCGTAGATACGCCAGCAACGATGATTATCACTTGTCTGGTATCGAGACGAGAAGTCGGGCGCCTCATGACCTATATCCAGTAAGATGGCGACAGATGGACGGCCTGTGTCGCACGCAATAGAAGAGGCGGTCGGAGATATATGGTTCAACAGCGACTCGTTCTTCTTCACTGTGGCCTTATCAGAAACCATCAGGACCGACATTCGATCTTCGGGCGAGGTTGGAGATTTGGACGAGGGATCCTCAGGCCAGTATATGGGGATGATCTGATCGACAACGGGCTGCCCATGACAACACTGAATGCCAGAGGTCCGCATCCAGTGACGAAACAACCATAATTTGCCGTCCCTATGCTGCCGTCAACACTGTCGTGAGGTAGATGCTGAGTGTCACTCACCTCCAGCCTTCCGAAATCTCGTCCTCAGAGTCCGTTCCGTAGATGTTCTTTTTCATCTCGATCCAATGCGAGAAGTTGACTTGGGCAGTTCCGAAGTCGCGCTGGAGCTCAGCTAGGCTCAAACTGGCTTCGCGGGGGTGAGTCATGTCAGGACCTGCTATGCCGTCTATTACACGATCGCCAAAGAGGGCCTTGAGGAACTCGAAGAGTAGCACAGGTCGGCAGAATATAAGCTCGCTCTCGAAGTCATCTGGAATCGACGACGGGATAGAGGTGCTGCATAGGAGTCTGTCCTTCGCAAGAAGGAGAACGAGACGACAAACCAGTTCCCCGCTCTTGCCTTGATTGACTAGGCCAGAATCTACCTTCTGCGCGAGCATCTTGAGTGCTGTGAGGAGATTGCCCGGAAGTTCGTACAAGCAAGTCGCCGCGACGCAGGACAAGAAGGGTTCCGACGGATAGAGCGTGAACATCTGAGTGCGATCCTCCGATGTTGCCCTGCACACACGCATATGGCTAGTCACCCCGTGGCTGAGGTATTCGGTGGCTTCAGTATGACTGAGAGCGACGTCCAAGCCAAACCGCTGGGACCAGATTGCGAGCGACTGGTCGCGTTGATTAGGAGCGAATGTGGCACTGCCACAGAGTTTCGTTTTCCCGAACTTGATAAGTTCTCGTAAAGTATACGCTGCTTGCACCGAGTGCCACCTGCACCATATTGTCAGCTCGATAAACCACAGAAAGGTATCTGTGCTTACAGCGGTCGCCCGAAGCCGATCAGGTTCTTCGCCTTTGAAACCTCATCCGGGTGAGCCAAACCATCAACGAGTGATGGAGCGAACTGATCCCAGCCGCAGGCGTTGAATGGTGCAAACAGCCTTTGTCCTTGTAATGCAACTCGTGCGGAGGCGACTAGAGAAAAGCGTCAGAGGGATGTCTATATATTCGAAAATATTGAACGTACAATCGATAGACGGCGGCGAAAAGTGCGTCACTTTCGAATTCGTGGATGCAAAGAGTACCCAGACCGACGACTCAGAGACGAGGTGGCTGAAGTAACTGATCGTGCGACAAACTAGGTGAGATGGCTGCCATTTTTTATCAGACCCTTGTTCGTCATGTAGATGATGAGCTTCATCAAGAACAATGACAAGCTTTGGGTCGTGTTGCCTGCCTTCATCTTTGAAGAATTGCGGCCAACTGTCCAGGAGTTCGAGATAGGCGTCTCGAAGCGCGTGTTGCACATAAGTCATCTTCTTGTCGCCTATCGGGAAGCCAGTCACATTCTATCATGAAAAGGTGTGAGAACCAAGATTACGTACTAGACTGTCCCTTCACCTCGGTCTTTGGGTCCGCTATAGCTAATTGTGCCACACCTTCCTCGATTCCAGTCATGTTATTGAGTATCTTGGTTAACTGTGCAGTATGATGAGCATTTAAAACATAGTCGACAAAATGATGATGTCTTGCCTTCGTGTAGGTGTCCTTCATCGTGCTTTTGAAACCCGTTCTACCCAGTGTAACATTACCCGCGTGCTGACTAACGTCCATTTGTTGTTGCCACTTCTTCAGGACACTGTCCACAGTGTCCGAAGCCGCGCCAAGATGCTCCAACGTCGACTTTGTTGTGCGGAGTAGAGCAATGAAGAAGGCGTAGCATCTGATCTCGTATTTTTCAGCATCGTCGTCTGCCTCTGGCGTGAGCATTCCAACGAGCTCTTCGTCCACTTTCGGCCAGTTGTCGAAGTCCGTTCCGTCTCGCAAGTTCATGTAGAGTACGACAACACCCATCGCTCCTAGCTATTCAAATGAACAACATCGCATCGCGTGAGAATATGTGGTCTCACCTGGACAATTGTCTTGGACTTTCCAGTTCCAGAACTTTGGACCACGGACACGAACTTGGCATAATACCTGCCGTGATCGCGAGACTGTTCGACCTCGGCAGATTGTTGAGCTTTGTCAGGCTGTGCAGTCGAGTCACTAGACTGCTCGGCGTTGAAGTTCGGTTGGGCCTCGTAGATCTGTTCGGCCTTGTGAAATTCTTCATTATAGAAGCGGAGGGCTTCATACAAGGCGTCGACGCCTTCGCCACGGTATACACTCTTGAAGGAGGATCGAAGTGTTTCTAACTCATCAGTAAGTATCATGTTCATTGGGCAGTAGGACCAGCGACATACCGGCCAACGATGGCTGCCCGCGTATGGCTGCCCGCTGTGATGCAGCTGATGCTTCACGCCACTGTATGATCGAATCTCTGATGTCTGTGTGTCTCAATGAGCCAGGGAAATATGTCTGTTGAGATGAAGCAGCATACCTGCCAACACGTTTTTCGCGGCCTGAGAGTCCCCACACAGCACCGTGACTAGCGTCTCTTGCGGAATCTGCATAGCCACAGCCGGTAGATTCGGGAGCGCCATGAGTTTCTCAAAGCCCCCCAGTTGGACCAAGTGACTGCGAAAGGTAGTAGTTTGGATGTCTTTGATAATGTGAGAACGCGGACGTCTCTCTCACATAGAATCTTTGTACGCACATTTCATGTTAGCCTGGTCGTTCTCAACCGCGGCGTGGAGCGCTACAACTCGCTGTTAACAAATCCAGCTCAATGAGAAAAGCGAATGAACTCGCCTGAAAGGATTGAAACCATATTCGCCATCTTTTCGCGATCATTGTGCGGATACTTGTTGTCCGCTGTCCGTTCAGAATCGTTACTCGTGTATTCGTTGTAGAACGAGGTGAGCTGCGCCACCCAATCCAAAAACTTGTCCTGCATTACTGGATCTTCGGGTACGTGAAAACTGCTCATGATATATGTCGAAAAGGGATGGAGAGAGGAAGAGCAACAACACGTTGCGGGACGCGTCTGTCTAGCATTCCAAGTTTGGCCAGTCACGTGCGACAACAATGGCGACGCTCAAGCGCTCGCTCAGTGGGTCTCCCTCAAATTTCAAACTCGACGGACATATGTTTGTTTCACGTCCTCGTCAGAAAGTGGATTCTGAGCTTCATACACATCAAAGAGGCTAGTGAGTAAGTATCGAGCACCGCGCAGCATAATACGGAGGTGAGTATCCCTGACACGCCCGCGCGGTCGCGTTGTGCCTTGTGCACTATACAAGTCAAGTAGCAGAACGGTGGCGAGCTGGCCTGCTGCATGTGCGGGCGAAGTTCTGTTTTTTTTTTCAAGTCACGGTTCGGCGTAGACGCGGGCTCTCGACGCGCACCAAGTCGGAGCGATACGTACGAGCACCGTGACATCCAGACTATATTTCACTGTCTCCGAACGACGCCAATTAATAACAGTCTGCAGTAAGGTGCTCGGAGCTGGCTCCCAGATTATCGCACATGGCCAGTACACGACTGATTGGCGGTGAAGCGTCGCAAAAGCCGCGGGCAAACCTGGTGAATCAAACAACGCTCACACCCACGTATGCTGGATTCGCACATATCATCGTCCTGAATGACATAAATTACGGTTTCAGCAACATGCATATTTAGTTTGTTCGCGTCGTTACTTCCTGATCCTGCATCCTCACGGGGACAGTGATGATCACTTGCAGGATACTTAAACTTGCTTGGTCTCGTACTCATCCGTCTTACAGGGAACGAGACCAAAACTTGCTGTGTGCGCCATGATTGCGCTCGTCCGGCCAGACTACATAGTAAGTAGTATACTGGTGACAAGTGCGGTAAAGCAATACATTGGGCAAAGGCGTCTATCGATTGCGCGCGATGATGCCATTCTGCCAGGACCCCTGACAATTGGCGG
>ALYI01004246.1:0-33622 GCA_001969225.1 Ceriporiopsis andreanae CBS 279.92 | reverse complement strand
CCCCCCCCCAGCCGCTAACCGGGGACGCGCTGCAGGGGTACGAAATCAGGACGGACGAGTAGCCGTGCGGCGGGAGCGTAACAAGCGTGCGGCCGCGCGCGATCCCTGTCAGAGACGTGTTCGCGCACTGCGGCCCCTGTCGATCAGGCCCCGATCCCGGGGGCGCATGTATGCGCGTGTGGAATGTTAATGGATGCCGTGAGTTTTGATCAGCAGCGAGCGAGGCTGCTCTCAGGGACGGGCTATACATTCGCCACTCCGCCGTGGCCCACGCGCCTAGGTACTAGTACTACTTCCGCAAGCGCGCACCCGGGAACCGTGCCCCCGCGTCGCTGCCCCGTGCCACAGCGCAGCTGCCAGCGATGCGCGCCGCGAGGGCTGCACGCCGCGGACCCCTGCCCCCCAGGTGGGTGCGCCTGGGAATCTAGGGCGATCGCGCAGGTACGATCTCCTGTCTCAGCGCGCCCGCGAATGAAACCGCCGCTGCGTCCGCGCAGGCTCCCTCGACAAGCGCACTATCTGGCCGGGCCCAGGCTCCCTCCCACCTTCTTCTCCATCGCGCGCGTGCAGTTCATAGAAGACTGAGGAGGCTGTGGGTCCGTGAAGGGCACTCGTTTGTTCGCCGAGGTTTCTTCTTATGCGGTCGAGGCACTCCCGGTGATTGACGTTGACAGTGTGCTCCAGTCGTGTGCCTCTTTTGTGGGGAGGTCTCCCTACCACATGAATTTCGCATCGCGGCGGGCCATGGTTCATCTTCAACAATAACAAAATTTCCCGTGATACGATACTAGCACCGAACGGGAGCAATCTGCTCGCGGTGAGATACATCGTGAGCGCCAAAGGCGCGGCCGATCGCGCGCGCAAGAGACTTGGACAACGTACATCCAAACAGATGCAACTCAACAATTCTATCGAATGGGACGTGGTACGTGACAGGGTGACAGCGATGCGGTGACGGGAGAACGAAGCGTGGGCGAGGAGAACAAGATGAGTGTCGGGTGGGTAGCAGAGCGAGGACGCAGCGATGCGTGGGGCACGAGACGGGCTACAAGACGGCCTCGAGCGGGGGGTATGTAAACGTCGACTAGCGTCTTCTCATGTGATTGCACTACATATTCGGCGGCGGGCCTGAGCCAGTGTACGGGTACTGCACGGGCTGCCCACCAGAGGGCTGGCCGGCGCCGCCCGGGTTGAAGCGGGAGAAGAAGTTGTCCCATTGACCTGCACCGCGATCAGCACGTCCCCGAACCCGGAGGCAAACACGCAAATTCACGCACCCCAGTCAAACATGCTGTTCGGCATGCCCTGCAGATAGCCGACGTCTGCCATCGCGAGCTGCTCGAGCGCGTTGTTGTTGTTCGCCGGCAGATCGAGCACGTTCATGACCTGGACGTTGCCGGGCGGGATCGTGATATTCTCGTTCAACGCTGGGTTCATGTTGGGATAATTCCCACTCAGCGGCGCGTAATTAACTATCGGCTGCCCCTGAGCACTCTGCGACCTTCCTGTATACCGGTAGAAGAAACGGTAAGCACCGTCAGTATCAGCGATCGTGTATGAAGCGAGAGATTGAGCGTCCATACGTTCTGCCTCCTCGTTGACGATGGTGCCCTGCGGCAGGTGCTTGTCGACAGCCTCGTTCGTGGTGTCACGAGCGATAAACACGCCTCCTCCCGGGCGCGTCGGGTCCTTCTTGAATTGCAAACCGCCCAATGGCGGCTTGACCTTGACACCGCCGGTCGGGTTCAGCGCGGGGGCTTCTAGGGGCTGTGGCGGGCCCTGGGTCGCTTCGAACAGGAGGGAAATGATCTCAGCCGTCTGGCACGGATATGTCAGCGCCCATTACACACGCCCAAGAGGGAGCACACGGACCTTGCGCCGCGCGGACATATGTTCCTGCGATATCGACGCTTCCCATCGGCGGACGCAGTCGCGGAGCTTCCTGAGCTTCGCCATCGCCTCTTGGTCCTGTCGGCGCGCGTATGTATGGTACTACAGCGGCCCGTCAGCGCGCACATCCCGACACTAGATGCCGAAGGGCGTACCTGGACGAGCGCACACGATGTCGCACAGTACGCAACCAGCAGCCACACGTCGTACATGCGCTCGTGCGCATCCAGCCAGTCGATCGCGTCGCTGCTCAGCTGCACGAGCTGCGTCCACTTCTCGACGGTCAGCGCGAACTTGAGGTGCTCGGGGCACGTGTACGAGATACGCATGAATACACGCCAAAAGAGCATATTCACGCAGCAGTAGAACAGGAAGAGCAGACCTGGACACACAGGTGTACGGTGAGCATTTTCCGACGGGAGCGGGCGGCCGAGCCGGCGGCACGGCAGGAAGGCAGGGACGCACCTGCATGGCGAGGGGATTCGGGTCCGCGAAACTGCAGGTCCTCGGGCAAGTTTGACTTCCAGTTCTCGAGGTCATCCAAGATCGCTCGCAGCGATTCGTCGTTTGTCACAGAGAGGCCGGCCGGGCTGCCGATCCCCAAGCCGAGACCGTCAATATAAAGCAGGGCGCGGCAGAGCCAAGGCGGGCGACATACGTGTAGATGTTCTTCTGCACTCTCCCGACGATCACGCTCAGCCGCACGAGCTGGTCCAAGTACAGGTCCGTGGCGTCCCCAGAAGACGGCAAGCGGGCGTCACAGTCTTGCACCTCGATCATGTACGGATGGCCGTACGTAATACTTATCCTGTTTTCCGGGAGGCGGTAAGTGCTCGAGCCGGGCCTCCCCTGCAGATGGCCACTCACCATCTGTCGCTGATCACACACAACGACCACAGCCGCCGCCGCAACTCAATATTCTGGTTGACGGCCTCCGCACGGTGCAGACCGAGGTCTTGCGCCTGTGGAAAACGCGCATATAGCCACCCGCAGCCGCTCAAACAAGGACACACGCACCATCCGAATCGCACAGCCGAGGCGCACCCATAGCGCAGACAGCGCGTTCGGCACGAACTGCGAGTGGCAGTCGCCGACCATGCACAAGATAAGCAGGGACTGCATATTGACGATCGACGCGGTCGAGAGCACGTCTTCCGCTTTGATGAGTGCGTTCACCGCATAGCGGATGCCCTCGAACACGGACTGCGGTACCTCGCGCCGCGCCGCTGCGACAAGGCATATCGAGTACAGCAGTATTGGCGGCGGCGGACTGCTTGCCAAAAATTCCTCGCGCGTGATCACGGGCAGCAGCGGCGCGACGTCGGCAAAGTAGGCGTTGACGAGCTTCTCGAGGACGTCGCGCTCGATGTGCAGATCCGCGGGCTTCGGGTGCGTCGTCGCGTACTCGCCCTTCTGCGGCTCGTGCACCTGGATCACGCCGTCGCTGCTGCTGCTGATGTCCCACGAGTGATGGTAGCGCGAGTCGTAGCTCTCGTACATCCTGGACGTGATCATCGCTTGCGAGTGCAACATGTACGCCGGGGACGTCGGACCTATCCTGTCATTAGGTGGAAGACGTGGAAGACCAGGAAGTGACTTACCGAACACTCGCACATCTTGTCCCCCCCGTGCGCCATCGGTGTTGGGCGACGACGTGCTCGTGCGGTCCTTTTCTCTCTCTCGCTCTGCCTCCTCCTCCAACCGCTTCTTCTTGAAGCGCGTCTCGGTAATAGGGAGGAAGAAAGTGCAGTCAAAGCCGTACTGCTTGCAATGTTGGCAGACAGGTGGCTCTGCATCGGTAAGAACATCGCATCTAACACAAAAGATGAGCGAGACCGGCCAGAAGCGCGCGCACGAGGCGCAAAGTGCAAACGAGGGGGAAAGGAGTCCTCTGCCAGCTGGAGGGGCAAACAAGCGCGGCACGAACCTGATCTTTCTGCTCCTACAGCTGTCGCAAGCGCGCTGCGTCTTGGTGCGCTTTTTGTTCTCCATCGACGAAGAAGTAACGACTCCCGAAGCCGGGCGTGCAGCGTCAGTGGTGGAATCTGCACGAGATTGCGTTAGCACGGCTGGCGGGGGCGGGCTTGGAGTCTCGGTCTGAGAGTACTTCCTTTTTCGCTTGCCCGTCGCGGACTGTGATGCGGGGGGCGGAGACGGTTCCTGTTGTGGGGACTCTACGTGGCTTGGGCCGGGGGTGCCGTACATCATCATGCTGGACGGGGCAGGGTACTGGGGGTAGGAGGGGTATCCATGCGGAGGGTAGGAGGGGTGGTGAACGGCGTATTGGTATGGGGTATGGGCGGGTATGCCTGGGCCTTGGTGCGGGCTGTGGCCGTTGTGTGCAGAGCCCGAGGGTGCGGGCTGGTGGAACGGGGAGGGCGAGGACTGGTAGGGATGGCCGTTCATGGGGTAATTTGGGTGCATGGGATATGGGTCTGGCGGCCCTGGGTACGGCTGAAGATGAGCGGTAAAGGTGGGAGAGGGCTCTGGCTGGGACTGCTCGCGGACGTTTGAGATACGGGCTGCTGAATCATGGATGTTCTCACGTTGAGAACGGGCTAGTTTTGGAGAAAGGAGGAAGGGGACGCACAATGATCCACACTGGTGGGAGGAGAGCCGTCTCTGTCAGTCTTTGAGGAGAGCGAGGAGCGCGGCTTCCTGGGTTTCTTTGGCTGCTGAGACGGCTGCTGCGAGCGTTGTGTGCGTGAATGTTTGAGCGGCTGAGGATTGCCGTCCGAGTGGGAGGAGTTGTCGGTAGCAGACGGATTGTTTTCCATTAGAATCACTGTTGGCGGTTTATAAACCACGACTTGTATGTCCAAGAAGAACCGAATCGCCGATTTCGTGGCAACGATTAGGCGTTAGGATTAGTTCAGCAATGCTCGCTCCCTGCTCTTGGGTACGGACTGCAGCGAATTCCAAATTGCGCACTTGGGTCAGGGGGCGTCGTTGGAGACGTCGAGAGCGCTGCGAGGGACGCTGGGGGCGAAATAGCGAGGATATACGAGCGAAAGGAGGACCGCTGGAATGCCGATTTTCGGGTGACTGGGAGGGGGTCGCCGTGCACGCGCTGCGAGCCGCTGCGAACCTCGCTCTCTGATCAACAACAGTCGTTGGCTGCCGGCTCGGCATCCCGTGCGTTTCAATCTCCGCTTATTACCTTAGTCAACTGCTCAGCGGCCCATTCCTTCCGTTATCAGATTATTCGGTCATAGCTTGCGCCGCTTGGCCCAGTTTTTAATTTTCGAGATGGCTGGTGGCCCTGGAGACGGACAAACTGGGAGGTTTCCTCGCGGTGCCGGCTCGGCAGGTGTCAGCGAAAGTCACACGGTGTCGACGCAGATCTCAACGCGCCCGTCCCTGAAAGCAGCGCGTCATACCCCACGTGGCCACATTTCAGGGGTTCATTCCGTTCCGAGAGTGACAGAGTCATCGCCAGAAAACACCGACAAAAACATACGGAAAATTACTTTAGTGCTCGCACATACGCCAAGCAACGCCAGGCAACGCCAGAAACAACCCCTGCCCTCGGCTAGTCCATCAAACAACACCTGCTGCGCACAGAACTCCTCCACAAAATTCCATATCGAAAACAATGAGCAGCCCTTCCCGAAGTCTCATACACTCATTACACAATCAACCGTGGATCAAGCCACAATCATTCTCCCAAAGAAAGGTCCGTCCAGTCCATACCTCCCACCCACACACACATGCCCGCATTCCAGTCATGTCCCCCCGTTTTTATCGCCCCCTCTCCGGCCTAGAAGTACGCCGCCAAGCGCACGACGCACGGACACACTCGTCTTTCACGCTCGCCGCACGTTAACTACCACTGGGCACCAGCCCAGGGACGCTCTAGCATAGTGATAAATACATCCTAAACACACCGAAGACTGTGCGGACGCCACGTCGTCGCGACGCCTCCCTACGCGCTCTTCTGCCCCCGCCCCTCCTCCAGCGCCACCCACCCGTCGCTGTCCTGCACGAGCCCAGGGTTCACCGCCCGCCGGTCCTCCGTCGCCCGCGCCGGAAAGTCGAGCCATGAGTACCCCGGCGGGCGACCGAGCACGTACAGCAGGTTCCGCCGCCAGTTGCCATGCGAGAACGGGTTCGGCGGCGCAGGACCAGGGACGAGCGTCTTGTGCGCCTGGTTGCGGATCTATGTGCCCGCCAATCAGCCCTGAACATTGCCTACGTAGCCGCAGCACCACCCGCACTCACCTGCTCGATCGTGGTGATGTTCAGCAACAGCAGCTGCAAACGCGGCGTTAATCTCCGGTCAGAAAAAAAGCCTAAAACGTCGGTCGTCGGCGCACTCACCCGGGCGTGGTAGACGAGCAGCGCGGTGACGGGCCACACGACGAGGATCGACATGCTGAACGCGACCGCGCTCCCGGTGCCCTGCGGCGTCGCCAGCGCCTGCCGGAAGTCGAGCCCAAAGCGGCGGGTCGTCAGGAGCCACAGATGGATGGCGGTCGTGCAGATGACCAGCACGAGCGTTAGAACCTGGGGTGCAAAAGGCATGAGCGACCGGCGGACGCGGGGCGCGGAAGGACTTACGGCGGAAAATAGGAAGGTGAAGAAAGACGTGTAGTTGCGCCGGCCGACACAGTTGTTCACCCACTGGCAGTGGTGGTCACATCCGTCCACGCAGTTGTCGCACTGTTGGCCACCCAGCGTCCATGTACACGTCGACAAATTCGCAGTTCATAAGACACGGTTTATAGATCGCGTAGATTACGAGTGCACGTTCATGGGGCGCCGCCAGTATTCAGTCGGTCAGTTAGCCAAGCGTGTGCGAGCGGAAGTGCGGAGAGAACGACGGACCATTTTGCAATGAGACGACCGTGGCGGACGGTATGTGTGGCACGTGGGGCAGTACTTCACACGCACCCTGGGGACCCGCATGAGCTGCCTGACCCCACAAAAAAGACCGTTCAGAAAACACTCACACTCCGGCGCGCACCCGCAGGTCGCGCGGTAGCGGTATGCGGTTGCTCTCCGTCGACGCGGTTCCCGCAGACGGCGGGTCGGGATCAAGCTCGCGAGGTAAGATGCCTGGGTCACGGAACGCCTGCAAACCACGGCGATTAGCATCCTCTACACAGCAGCATATCGAGCGCAGATGCACAGACACGTACCGTGGCACACATGCTCGATATTGTGAGCAGACACATGTACGCGCCGATGGCGGCGACGGCGGGGCTCTCGTTCAGCCACCACCACACGCACGTCGTCCCGAACCACACGCCCGTGATGCTGAGCACGATCGTCAGCGACGCGATGAATGCCCACGGCGAGTCTCCGCCGGTGAGCAGGCGGCCGCCCAGGAAGAACCGGTTCTGCGACGGGTGCGCCTGCCAGTTTGCCATGGGTTTGCCCTTCGCGGTGAGCCGCGGGACGGCCTCGCGCGGCGGCTGCGTGTCGGGGCGCACGGGGTCCCACAGCGTGTGCGCGAGCGACGAGCTCGACGCGCGCGGTGGCTGCGTTGCGGCCTTGTAGCGCGCCATGGGCGACGCCCCGTGCTCGTCGTCGCGCGCCGCGAGGTCGAACGTCATGTGCCCTGGCCCCGCGCCCGGCGTGACGGGCGACGCCTGGCGCGAGCGCGAGATGCACGCAGCGGCGGGGTCCGCCTCGTGTGCGCCACCGGGGCTATTCTGTGCGGACCCCCGACCGCCCTCGAAGCTCAGCCCGCGGCGGAACAGCTTCTCGAAGCTCCCGCGCATCCGCCCCCCTGCGCTGACGCTCGTCTCGCTCTTCCCGTACGGCCCTACCACGGAGATGCTGGGCCGCGAGGTGACGGTGGACCCGCGCGCACGCGACACGCCGACCGGCAGCAGCGGGTCGCGGCTGTGTTTCGACGACTTGGGCGGGTGCGGCAGGTCTTCGGTCGATGACATGTTGAGACTCTCCGAGTAGCCTGTGTCGCGGGTGTCCTCCCTGGTGAACGGGGCGATGTGGACGGGCATGGATACATGTGCTTCCGAGGAGATGATAGAACCCGGACTAGACGGCCTGCCAAACGACGGGAGAGTGGGCGAGGTCTGACCGGGTCGCAATGGGTGAAAGAAGGCGGCCGACGGTGGAATGCCACCGACGTAGTTAGTCGAGTTGGACGGTCGGGGCTGGAACAGTGGTAGCGGCGGCGCAGGGGTGAACAGTTCGCCTGAGAGAATAGGATTCTGCGTACGAGAGCGGGAGGATATTATGGACCCAGACCTAGTATGTGGTGGTGCTGCGCTCGACGTGCTTCCGCTATGAGGTCGATTCTGACCTTGCAGTCGTTGGGCGACGAAGCTTGCACCGGAAGGACTGGGCGAGAAGGGTAGCTGCGCTACCCGCTGCGAGTTGGACGGTAACGAACGTGGTGTCTCCATTGAAATTATTGGTCAAGATGGACCGTAGTATGAGTGTAGATGTACAAGTGAAAGCGCGAGAGCAGGAGGTCGCGGAGAAGACAATACTAGAGAGTGCTCGGTGGCGAGTCAAATAGGACTTGGGTGGCCTAGAAACGGGCTACGGTGCGTGCAGGTCGACGTAGCTTTGATGCAGAGTCGCCGCTGAAGGTTGACTGTGCAGGAATGAGGCCGTCGACACAGCGCACGACGTCGGTGAGGTAGAACAACGCTCGACGCATTCCCGCGGCGCTCACCCAAAAACGACTGCATCAATTGATGTAGAGCGTGGGAAACAGACGCCCACGCCCCTACTCGCTTGCATGGGCAATGAGCAGCACAACGTTGCAAGGGTGTGGCATGCAGAGAGGCAGTAACACGAGCTGTACAAGGAATGCTACTACAGTGTCTTAACCACCCAACCATAGCAGCCGCTTCACCCCGTACTCCATCTTCGCGTACACACTAGTCATCCGTTGTGCCTCCGTTAGCCTACCCACGCGCCGTTAATGAAGGGACCCTTGATATGGCATCGCGCTGAATGACTTACGATACAACATCTCCTTCTTTGATGAACTCCGGCCCTCCGTTGCTCATATCCATGCATGCTCGGTGGATGGCATCCACCATCATGTCCACAGCCTCCTTGCAGTTGCTCGCACCGGTCAGCTCGTCCGCAGGCTCGAAGAAGCTTCCATTCTCCCGTCGGCTGCGTGCAGGGTCGATGGGCAGTGCCTTGAACGCTGCAAACGTCTCGTCTCCAGTGAATGCTGTGGTGGCTGCACGGAAGAGAATGCGGGACAGCTGCGAATCACGCCGCGACACCTGGCCGGAGCTCCGTTGTACATGGCTGCCTGCCCCTGCGCCTGAGGATGCAGGGAATCGGGGAGACGAAGGCGGCGAGGCGAGCTCCACGCTGTTTCTAATGGAATAGCTGGTCACTCTAGTGTCCTGGTGCGTGTTGCGCCATGTTACAATGAATCCGGCGTTTTGCAGGGGATCCCGGCTCCCTTCTTCTAGCGGTGATAGTATATAGGCTCCTGCATCCTTCATGAACTACTGGTCACCACGCTCGAATACGATAAGGCACACCTTTGGTAACGGACACAATGTCTCCAAGCGGTACACGGGTATACATCTTGACCTTCTCGAGGGTATAATCGTAGCTCTGTGTCGTGCATAAGTAGAGTTCATGGTATATGAAGCAGGCCGTATACGTACAATGATATAAAGAGCGCCGACGCTCTACCAAGCCAGCGGTGAGCACCTAATTATCAAGCACAATGCAGCACTCACGAGCAGAAGCACCTTCTCCTCGAACTTCTCCCCCGCCTTCGTGTTCATCTCCGAAGGAGCGAACAGCGTCCATCCGGATAGCAATCTCTCACCCTCGGAGAGAACCCGCGACACGCACTCCGCAATAGCCTCCGCCCTGATTTTCGAGATACGGATGAGGTCCCTTGGGTCCGTCGACTGCAATCGCAGCAGAAACTCCGAGAAAACGGAAATCGTACGGTTGCCAAGCATGAAGTCTATCACAGCTTGACTAAACCAGTCTCCAAATGTTGATGTGTACATCCTGGCAGACGAGGGTGGTTATCATCGCGTGACCCTCCAGAAGGGATAGCACGCTTGCCTTGCTAGGGAGTTTACGCCATCATTGAGAAGGCCGCCCAAATCGCGCTTGCCCGTCCTGTGGGGTAAAGTCAGATTAAGCACCCTCAAAGGAGCATTTCGCCAACCTCGTAAAGTCGCCCTACAAACCGTGATGTTTAGCGACAGCGGAACAGAATAGGGTCATACACGAGCTCACCTTGAGTGCGGAAGTCCCTGCGCTGATACACCTCGTTTAAACCTCATGTCTGACATGAGATGATTTTTCGTAAACTCACTATTCCCGACTAATAGCATCCCCATTATTCGCCCATACTGGATAAGAATCAGTCAAGACCCGGCGTGTAAAACAAATTCGCGGACCGTCATTGAACACTGTGTCGGCCTCGAGCTTCTCCGCGCCGGAAGGGTACTGTAAGGCGACAGAGCTCAATTGTCTATTGAGAACATGTCGAGCAAAGGCAGACTGGTGAGAGACTAATGTCAGGGACTAATGCATGGAACACGCGGCACCCATACCTCGACAACATTCGTCCGGTCAAGACAGTCGATACAATTTACGCGAAAAGCGCCCTTCTGCTGAGACATGATGAAGTCATTTGAGATCCAAAGGTACCTGATGTCAAGGAAACATCAATACGCAGCAGACATGCTTTCCTGCCGAGTACATACCCTTGACTCTCGAACGTCCGTTGCAACTGTTCAATGAGTTTCGAAATGTTCTCATACCTGACAATCGGGGATGTCGGTGAGCAACTTGCAAGACATCGTCGGAATCTGCTTACTTCATGCCTTTCGTCTCGGTGTGGAAATCGTACTCGACATATCTGTCATGCACGCATTAGCTTCCGTTGTGGTATCTGGACTTCGAGCAACCGGTGACTTACCGGATGTCCTTCTCATCCAGTTCCCCCACATGGTCTCGATATGCTGCGGTCACAATTCCTTCTTTCCCATGTTGCTCCGCCAAATTTACGATTGTCTACCACGAGGCCAGGCACAACGAGGCGTCAGGAATTTGTATCGAGTGGAGCGACATACTACTCACAAGCGGTCCATACCTCGGGATTGTCCGCTGGCAATGACGTCGCAGGGCGTCCAGATTCTGAGCGTGCGACCTGTCCGGAGACAATACCGGAACAGGCTTCAAACTGTATCCCGGCTGACTCCAGAACAGAGGGACTACAGCACAAACGAGGGAGAAACTGAATGACCGGAATAATTACGACGATTATTTCAGGGCTTACTAGATCCGCGGATTTGGACATGGCTGAAGACGTTCTGCAAGCCCTCCCGCTACCAAAGTTAGGTTTATGAGCAAATATTGCGAGCATCGGAGGCGAGGCTACTGACTTCTACCCGCATAATGGTCTCCGTCTCGACAAAATTTGCTGCATTAGCGTCGTCGTCAATCCCGCGACGCTGGTAACGGAGACCCGCGCGATCCCGCGAGCGCCTCGAGACGAGGATGTAGTCCACCAAAGCGGCATTACCATCTTCGCTAGCTTCTGGTTCTCGAGGTACTGCGAACGACGCGATCTGGAAGAAGCCTTGCATGATCGGGAGGACGTAAGTGTGCAGCTGAACGCAATCATCAGGAGACTGATCGAGTGAATACTAGAGAACGTACCCCCGCATCAACAAAAGGTTTTGACAGCCATTCGTTCCACCAATATTGGCGGTCGACGCGTCGCCATAAAGGTAATGTTGGCCAAGGTTCGGCAAGTACATTTGCAGTCTCCGCTTGGTTCTTATGGCCTTCATCGATCGCATTGAGATCAGTAAGCAATGCGTGCTGCTTTCGTGTCTTCGCGATGAGCTCCTGCTTATGCTGTAGAGATCTTGTGATGTCTATGATAGGCGGTGTTAGCATGTACACTAGCAGACGTTCTCCTGAGCGAGTCCAGCATACCAAATGTATACGCGAAGTACATCCCGCCTCGCACAAACTGGTTCACAGACTCTCGGATGATCTTGTCTTCTAATTCCGTGTTCTTCTGTTCCGCAGACTGTGGCGGCTGGGCGCTTGCCTCTAGTATTGAGTTCAAAACCTCCGCCGGATCCTTGTCGCCTTTCTTGATGATCGCGTCCAACGAGAGATGCTCTTGACTCGATTTCGCCTTGGGATCGTCATCTTTCGAAAGCGCGTGGTCTATCGATGGAGACGAGTCGAGCGTGAAAGCTGGTTTCGACATGCGATTCCAGAAAGAAAGGCGATCTGCGAGGGTCTTGGCGATATTTCCCGTATTCACCGACATCTCGGATGACGGCGTCGACACAACTGAGGGAGATGGCGACGTTGAACGGTCACTATCCCCTTGCGCCTGCTCGAATCCATGAGAGGCAAGTGGTGTCATGACCTTGACCTGGTCTTCAGTCGCAAACTTGACGCGCGCCGGCGGTGGGGTATTCGTGCCTTGCTCTTCGGACGGGGCCTCGACTGCAGCGTCCTCTAACGACCCACGACCAGAGACCATGTTCAAAGATGGACGTTTGGTGACACTATTTCGTGCCTTGAGCGCGTGCAGCACGTCTCTCGCGCGAGATTCTATGAGCGGGATCACCGCGACGCTCTTCACAGAGTACACCGCTTGTCGTTCGTCGAACACTGCAACGGCGTTTCAGCGAGATATAACGCGTCGCATGAGCTACAGGTACTCACATGTACCCACTTCGTTGCGCGCAGACACGACCAGTAGATGTGAAGCTAGCACCCATATGTTCAACGCGACACACTAAGCTTCGATGGGAGAAATCGATTGTACCAGTGAACAAATTCAATATTCCGATGATGCCATACACGACCACGGAGTCTGTCCAGTCCGCGTCGTCGCTCTCGCCCGCGTTCGGCACCTCCTCGACCTTCGCCTCCTTCCCCCAGGAGATCCGGACGTGCGACTCAGGGCTGGTGCCGTTCTTGAAATGCGGCCGCAGCAGCAAGCCGCTTCGCGTCGCCAAGACAGCAATATACTCGAGAGGACATGGGTGCGGGAGCGGTGGGACGGTGAACTTCGGCTGCAAGCCCGTCGTGTGCGCAGCAGGCATGGGAGTAGGGTTGCTAGACGGGGGCTCGGGCGGAGGGAGCGACTGCGACCGCGACGCGAGGGGTCTGAAGGACTTCGCAAAAAGCCGTTTCATGGCGGTCGTACGACTGTTTCATGGAACACCACAATCGTCCTGGACGCTGTCCTCGACGGGAAAATGAAACTTCGCCGTGGAGAGGTCGTCGAGGAGGTCGTACAGAAGCAAGGAGGATATGCGTGGCGTCTAATACACGAGGCACAGGTATACGCGACATGACATCAAGCGCTTCCGCGCATATGAGGAGCTAGCGTGTGAGGTCCCCAGATGTACGCGATAATGGTTCCAGAAGCGATAATGTATATCGTACAGAATGGCTACAGAATGCGATCCATCTATTACGCTTGAGCAGGCACCTCCACTGCTGGTGGTGGCGGGTTGGCGGAGCTCTTGCCCGCGACGCGCAGCTCATAAGCATACCCGACACCATTGGGCCCGTTGTAGTGCATGTCGGAAACGTCGTAGTTGCCTGTGATCCGTGTTAAATACCATGAACAACGAGCGAATTCGGACTAAACACCGACCGATAAACTTCCAGCCATCCTCTTGGACGTGGTACAAGTTGATGGTGTTGCCAGAGTATGCGTCACGGTGGCCGGCTGCGTAGATACTCCTACGTCCAAGCTCCTGCGCTTCCTCGTCTGTGAGGTCCCAGCGGTAGCCTTGGTCGAGTACACCGTACGCGTGCGTGCTACCAGATCCGACAGAGAACAAGTCACCCTTTAGCCGGGTGCCGTCTGAATCGACGTAGAAGACAGCAGGGCCCTGAAGGTTCATCGAAATCAATATATATTCAGACAGAGAATGTTTTGCACGTACAGTCTTGTCCCAACCGCAGATCATGGTGCCCTGCACACGGACGCGCGTCAGTCAGAATCAGACATACCGGCTTCAGTGCGTACCATGCTAAGGCCCATGCCCTTGTAGCTGTAAACCAGGTTGCTTAGGTACTTGCTTGCAGCAGCCACCGAGATGCGCTCCTTATTCCGTAGCTCGTGGAGGCGGCACTGCATGCCGAGATATGTTTCCCAGTACTGGCAGTCGGCTGAGGCGACAGATATCAGCCATACCCAAGTCAATTTAAGCGTGCCATCCACGCACCAGCACCGCCAGCCATAGTACCGAGTAAGTAGGGGTTGATCTCAATGACTTTCTTTACAGTTCCGGACGCTTAAAGACGAGAGGTGAGTACGCTTACAAACCGACGACGACGCCACTACGCACCGACGTAGCTTCCTGCCGTCGCTCGCGAATCTACAGCGACGATGACACCTCCTTGATACCGGAATGCGAGAGTGGTTGTTCCGTGCTTGATTTTGATCCTGCAGGACGGGTCGGCGTAATCGTCTGTGTGCATTCTCAAGAACGCGGAAGGCTACAACACAAATGAACTTCCGACATAGTCAGTATCCAGTGAGATACACGTACGTCTGGAACGGCTGGTATGTTGAACTTTGGAACGCCTCCCGCCAACGACCCGAACCCTGCTTGGGATCCCCACATCGCTTCTGAACCATCCTCCTCGCCAAATATTTCCCGCGCCCTCTGAATCTCTGCCGCCGCGCTGTTCGTCGAAAATCTGTCTGCAAATTTGTTCATGTCGATATGTCTGGGAGGTACGGGTGTGACGGATGTGTGTGGTGAGGAAAAGAAAGAGGACGCGTCGCAATCTGGCCGCGTCACCGCGCATATGCACCCGGCGCCTGATTGCAGTGAGCCGCCCTGAACCGCGCAAACGTACGGTGTCGGGAAGCTCTTCCTTCAATTAAGAGTATGATACAGCTAGGCATTACAATGTTACCCTGATAGAACATCCGCGATACAAAGTAGTCCATGAGATGAGGACTGCCAAAAGAACCAGCACCGAATCATGTCACAGTTACAATTTGCCCTTTACCGTCCTTCAGTATAACAAGTTCGCAGTCGATCTTCTCGCCTGTGTCACCACACACAACATCTGTAGGGTCCAGGGAGTCAACCTTGACCTGTCTGGCTTCCCAGAATGATCGTCCCAAGACGACATCGAAGTGGGCTTCCTCCGAAAGAAACACCGTGTGCATTGTCTTGGTACGTCCGACTTTGATAGGCCAAGAGCCCAGACTACAATGCGGAGGTTATTAGCTGAACGAAGTTGAGCATTCATGTACGTACTTTACGAGTCCAGTGTATCCGTAGTGTCCGGGCGCAGCGTCGGTAGGTATGAAGCCGTTCCGCTGTGCGAACTTGCGAGACATGTACACATGTCGGTATCCGTTCTTGAGCAGCATTCGCACTGAATCGAAAGGCGGTAAGCCACCTACGACGGGCAAAACTTGCACGGCACTCACCATTCTGAACAGGTCCTACATCCCCCAAGATGGTACGAACACCATTCTCGTTGTGGAACTTCTCAAAGTCCTTCTTGTGCTGTGGAATATGATCCTCGTGTTCAGTCTTTGCTGTCTTCTTCGACCGACCACTCTTCGTGGAGCCCTTGTCGCCTCCTGAACCAGAGCGTGGCGGGCTCGATACCTTCGGCTTCGGCTTGAACATATAGAACGAGGGGTTCTGGTACGCCGATGAAGGCGGCAGAGGCTCCTCGGGGTTCCTTACGTGCAACATAGGTGTAGTGTCTCGTCCAGGGGTAGCAGACTTCTGTCGCCAAACGAAGATGGTGTAGTCGGATTCTGTATGCCATTCAGTTGGGTGACATCGTACGAATATATGGGCACGCACCATCGTCAAGATTCCATATAGAGTCGTTCCATGAGTACTTGACCCATCCTGGTTGTACCCGCTGGTCCTTGAACTCCACGCGGGTCTTGTTCGAGAGTTTATCATACAGACTCTCCAACGAATCCTCCGTATCTGGAAAACCGCTCGTTAGGCTCAGCCGGCCTTCCGAAGAGACCTACACGCACTTGAATAGACTATGGCGAAAGATTGAGACGGAGTGTGGACATCAAGGATGGGTAGCTGTCCGTCAGCCATGGCTATGGGCGCTGCAGGTCGAGGTGGTAGTTTAAATTAGGCTTGTGTGAGAATTTGCTGTTGCGCGACGCTGCGTATGAAGGTAAGAAAGAGATCTGCGGTCGTACATGCCTGCGGTCGCGAGACAGATACTCGGGAAGGGGATGCACAGCCCAAAATGACCGAGGCCGCCCAAACGTGGCTCAGAAGTGGCTCAGAGGCCACATCCACTTTGGGTTAGCTGACTCTTGGCGGGGCGACATGGCTTGCACCGGTCAAAGATTCAGGATGGTAGCGAAGGGACATGGTGGTCGGACGTGCAGATCAGGCACCAGGCAAAGACACCGAATATCAGGTGTGCCCTGAAGCGCAAGTCTAGATCCGCATTCAAGCGCGGGCTCGAGGACGAGCTCATTGCATACATTTGCACTGGTCATTGTACCTAAACCTTTTGGCACTGACTATAGTATGGGGGCGATACTGCGACACACGTCAGGCCAGACGCACAAACCGTAGGACCTGTGTATCCGACTCCGGCGCACTGGGAACGAAACCCTGTCAGTCCTCATGACGCAAGAATTTTGGTGTGAATGCTTACCTGCCCATACTGAGTCTGTGTCGCGCCCGCTGCTGACGACGTAGACGAAAGCACAGTGGACGTGCTCTGCACAGGAGGTGTCGAAGCTGGCGGTGTCACGGTGGGCGTGGCGACGGTACCTCCGACGTATGAACTGTAGTTCGGGTCATGCGTCATCGACAAATCGAGGCCGAAGAAGTTGAAGGCGTCGTGCTCCTGGATGGTCGATCCGATGTCGGCGGGGTCGGCAGGTTTCGTGGTGGTCGCGACGACGTACGCGATGACCTGGAAAGATGTGAGGTCGCCCTGACCGAAAGAACCGTCCTCCCAGACAGTGCAATTCTGAGGTGTCATTAGCCATCGTGTGTGCCACAAATTAGAGCTGTCATCACAGCGCTGCTTACCTGACACCTGAATGTAGCCTGAATATGTGTGCTGTTGACCGAAGAGCTCGGCAAGAGCGTGAGCGTGGGTCCACTGTAGAGGTCAGGTAACACATAGCCACTATCTCACTAGTTAGCATGCATGTTAAAAGGCACGGCAGCGTACTTACGAAGTCCAGCGAGGACCCAGCATCAGCTCGTTGCCGTTTGGCCAGAGTGTGAAAAGCAAGCTATCAGCCATCTGACCGCCGAGACTAAGGCCTGTGTATCCATTAGTGACTGGTGCCACGAGTTGGACGATGAGCTCGTTTGACGGCGGAGTAGTGACAGGAGGGAGTACAAAGCCCATCGTGACATCCAGATCAGGATCCTATAGCCACAAATGTCATCTGATATATTCGAAGCACGGAGAACAAACATCAAGCGTACAGAGTATCCTTGAAAGCATATGCCACTAGACGAATCGCAGAATTGAGAGCTCGACTGAGCAAACACTGCACATAGCGCAATGAGTTCAAGCCCAGAAATACGCAATAAGGACAACATACCGACACCAGCAAAGGCGAGGGAGGCGAAGAAACGCTTGATGCATGCCATTTTCCTCGTAATAACACCTAGGATTTTGAGCTGGACTCGCAGCCTCTCCGCGTACCTTATATACTAGACATAGAAGCACAGCGAAGGACGTGTTGGAGAAGGATGGAGAACTTCATCCTGACTTACGCCGCGATTGAAGCGTTCGCGACAACCAATCGTGGGACGCGCCACAGGAACCTCGGACAAAGATCGCACTGGATTGTCGGACAATACGCGACGTGCAGAAGGTAATCGGCACGCCAATCGTCGGGACAGATTCCGCAATTACTCCTCAAGAAGCACGTCAGCGGCATCGAAAGCAAACACTGAGCTGCTTCTAGGCGTTCAAGTAAGCCCGCAACACGGTTAATTGGACTGGCTTCAGCTCACCAAAAATAACACCAAGGTCACGCATGTCGTGAGTGGAGAGGAAGACTACCGATAAGTATCAAGATATATCTGTACCGCAGGCATGACTTTGCCCCGTCTGAACTAGTGACTTGAAGGTTGCTGTTCAAGCGACACGAAGGCAGCAGGAAGCTTGAGGTATGGCACTTTTAGCGCCACATAATGCCCGCGCCGAGATGCCGAAGGAATATTTTCGGCTTAGCGCTCATAAATTGTCCGCTACTGTTGGCGCCCAATTCTGTTCCTTGTTCACTTCTTCCACTCTGTCTCGAGCAGCCTGACAAAAATCGACCAAGGATCTTCAATCGTGAGGTCGCATTTATTCTAATTCACCATGTCCGACCCTGCCACCCGTGCCAAGGCCTGGCCTCTTGCCGACGCTGCTCTCAACGACCAGGTTGGTGTGCACGCTTGACTGGCTTACCTTGCTCTCACCTCGACCTATTGCAGATCTTGGATTTGGTTGAGAAGGCAACGCAGTACAAACAGCTCAAGAAGGGTGCTAACGAAGGTGAGCCGCGTCGACCACGCGTTTACGTCAAGTTGGTCTCACCACTTCGCGTTATGCAGCCACGAAGACTCTCAACCGTGGTATCGCTGAGATCATCATTCTCACTGCGGATACGGAGCCCCTGGAGATCCTGTTGCACCTTCCCCTGTTGTGTGAAGAGAAGGTATGCTTTCGTCGTCGCCTGTTTCGCGGTCGCCGGCACTCATGTCCCTGTCAGAACGTCTCGTACATCTTCGTCGCGAACAAGGCTGCGCTCGGTAGGGCTTGCGGTGTCTCTAGGCCCGTCATTGCGGCGAGCATCACCACGAACGAGAACAAGGAGCTCTCCAGTCTCATTCAGACTGTGAAGAGGGCTATTGATCAGCTCATGATCTGATCGGCGCAGTGTAGTCGTAGGCCGCAGCTCACTTCTCTCATGTACTCCAGGAGATATAGCCTATCATGATGATCTTGCACGGGATGTTGCGGTGCTCCTTATATTGTGTGAGAGAACGGCTTCAATCGCGTCGATCATGTCCGTATGGCCCGTGAACGGGGTCATGACTATTCGCCGCGTATACAAGTGACGAACATCGTCTGGAACATCGAGAGCGACAAAGCAGGGTAACGATAATAATCTACAAGGCAACATGATACCAAAATGTCGAGCAACCTGAGAAAAGGGAATACAAGCGGAACAGCGACTTCGGTTTACTTGGGTATATTTTCCCGAGCTTGCTGGCGCACCCTTCGCCTGCACAGAAACGCGTGAGTGAATGTGGCACGGCCAAGCCTAAGCTGACGTACTCATAGGCCGTCTTATCGTTCCTAAGCGTCGCCCAATGGTAAGTTAGAGACACAAAGTGTAAGGAAAGGGCCCAGCGACTGACTTGAACATCGTGTACGCATCACTCTGCGCGGGATCGTTGACGTTAGGGTCGTTCAGCAGTTCCTGAATACCAAGAAGAACCTTACACGCAATCTTCAGCGAGCACGCGACTGAGTGGGAGAATGTCGGCGCACCTGCTTAATGGTGATCGCGGGTTTCCATGACTTCTCCTCATCCAGGATAGACAAGCACACAGTCCCAGATGGATACACGTTGGGGTGGAACAGTGGCGGCGTGAACTTGCCTGGTCGGGGTGAGTATTCGCGACAGGACGGTTGCAGTAAGCTGACTCACATTTTGGGGGTTTGGAGGGATAATCTAAAAACAAATGAGGTCCCATGGATCCATATGTCGGTCGACACAGCTACTCGCCTTCAGGGAATATCATCAAGAGCTTATAGACCCCGCCTTCCCATGGTGTCTACAGTCCATGCGTTCAGTACTACACGCCAAGGTGACCGCAGCTTGGTAAAGACGTGCCCCTGCTTTTCCTGGAATGCCGACCTCCCATTCGAGCAAGTTCATCGAGCCATCTGCGGCCTTAGTTGGCTTCGCGTAGAATCCCTGGAAAACGTTGCCTCAGCGAGGTGTCGCTTCGTCGAATAGGTATACGTACGAATGGGTGATCCTTGCGCCATTGCTTCCGCTCTTCCGCGAGACGGGCTCTGCAAATGCCAGACATAGCGGTAGGATGGACTTGTGTGCGATGGTGGACGTCAAGAACAAGGAAGAGTCTGTAGGAATTGCGGCCCACATTTAGCAAGGTATAATCTGATAAGTCCAGAATAAGGGCAGATCTAGATCTCGGTGTCTGTAGCTGATCGGAGAGAGATCGTGCCAACTCTGAACTGTACTGCGACGTCTGACAGAGTATTCGACTGCGAAAGGTGGCCAGGAGTACTCCTGAAAAACACCGTGCTAGACTCGCGAAATTCCGACAGAACAACGTGATTTTCTTCTCAGAGTAACCACCGTGATGCCCATGATTAATGCACAGTGCACCGAGATACAGGTCCAACCCGCGCTTCCTCGCAGGCCGTCTGGACCATGCTGCTGCTGTCATCCTTAGCGACCATAGGTGAGCCAAGATGTCCATTGCTGTGTACCTTCTGACCGTGCACACTCACAGCTGTGCTCCGTCGGAATGTCGCGTAGGAAGCCGCTGCTTCGATAGGAACACGGACCCCGGGATGCAGGCGCACATCGACAAAATGCAGCACCGTCGTTCTCAGATGCCTGCATGACTCCTTATCGGCGAACGCGCCTGGAAGCGAGCAGAACTGCGGGACCCTAGTCTGCAGTCCAGAAACGTACCCCTTCACCCATGAACCCATTGTACTTGCCGTAAAGTCCGTAATACCCGTCGACATCCCCGCTCTCATAGAGCGCCGGATCTCTCCTGCTCACCTCTCTATTTGCCACATGCAGCAAGGCTGTCTGCTCCCGGAGCCCCTGCCTGCGTTCGCGAATTTCGTGGCAGTACTGCGGCCAAACGGCGAAGGTATATAAGACCTCGACGCGTCACTCGCCGAATTCATCGCAAAATACCTCTAGGTGCAATGGAGCAAACTACTACAGAGTCTCCTGGTGGGAGCCCGGCACCATCATTATACTCTTTCAACCCATCTGTCGATGAACAACATATGGCAAGCAAACCTCGTCAATATTGATCCCGACGCTAGCCACTGATGGATGGGTTCATCGTAGTTCCGACAGGTGTATGGGCGCACCTTGAACAATCAAAATGACGTTAGTATCTCCGTAGACCTCGTTCAGCACTTACTAACAACGGTGATGGGTATGCAGACCTATTTTTTGCCTGCCGTACGTGTCTCGCTCGGACAGTACATGCATGCCTTGACTAGAAACCCGTCTCGGATCACAGGATCATGAAGAGCACCGTCGTCTTGATCTCCAGCACCGTGTCTACACGATGAGCATCGGAGCCCTGTACCCCGCAGCACATCTGGTACGGTGGGCGCTGCGACCTCGGCCTGATGCCATACCAGCAATCCTCGATGTCGGGACGGGCAGTGGAAGTTGGTCAGTGTCTTCCTGACTGCATCTGACTCCTTCTTCGCTGAATCGCACTATCTTAAGGGCCATCGACATGGCGATGGAATTTCCGCACTGCGAGGTAGTTGGGGTGGATTTAGTCCCGCCTCGAATCCAAGGGTACGCGGTCCGAAAGTCACCATGTGCCTCATTGAATTTTGACAAACGCTCGCAGCGAGATCCCTTCGAACTGCCGGTGAGCACCTATCGATATCATCCGCATCGATGCAATGATCTCTGACATTCTATCTTCTGCGAAGTTTTGAAATCGATGATGTGCGTATTAGCCCCCGATCGGCGTTGCGGACAGAACCTGATGATCTCTCAGGCAAACCTCGGCTTCTCTCATTATCGAGAGTCATTCGATGTCATCCATGCGAGAGCGGTAGGAGCAGGGGTGCGTGTTCTCTGTTGATATGTCAACGCGTATTTTCTTATGTGATTTTACAGATCCGTGACTATCCTGCTCTCCTGAACGAACTGGCGGCAGCTCTTCGTCCCTCGGGTGTCTTGCTACTTGCCGCCGGAGACATGCAATTGTTCGACGAACAAAAATCACCTTTGCCTTTTTCGGAACCCAGCGCATCTGCCACTAACCGCATATTTTTTGCTGCGTATAACGCGATGAAGAAAAGAGGCGGGAGCATCGACTCTTCGTCCATGAGTCCGACGTGGCTGAGAGAGATCGGCTCGCTGACGGACGTTGGCTGGCACAAGGTGTATATCCCTATTGGACCGTGGATATACGGTGAGCACGCGTTACCAAACTTTATTCTTTCATATGGTCTTTATCTCTACAGCCAATGCACGCGAGAAGCTACTGGCCGAGATGCAACGAACAAACTGCATCGCGTACATCAATGGCATGAAACCTCTACTTTTAAGGTACTACCCGTAAGCAGATGCGATCAGACCATGCCGCTGACTTCACTACGCTCTGTAGCGAAGGATATTTGGCAGAGAGTGTGGACACCATGCAACGGAACGCCACTGCAGAGTTGCAGGACCTGAGTGTGCGCCTGTACAGTCGTTGGAATTTCGCGTGGGCGGTCAAAAAACCCTGACATATTTTCGGTGAAGTCATGATTCGACGCTCTGACGGGTGCCGGGTCATCTGGTTGTCTTATCTTTGTCAATATACAATTGGTGTGGGCTAGCCCGTGTGTACTGGCTTCTACGACCCCGAGTGCCCAGACTGGGGCTCCTCGAACCAAAACGCGGAACATCTGTCGGGCGTCTAAGTGCTGGGCGTGGGTTGCCGACCAGCGCCGAGCATGTTTCTTACGGCTTGCACGGAGAGACCAGAGCTCTTGTCGACAACGTCCATCATCGTGAGCTGAGCGTGCTCGCTCATGTCTGTGCTCTCGTCTCTCCTGCGACCTCTACCTGCCACTCGACGGGCGTACTCCGTCTTCACTAAGCCAGGCGGGGGCCGCTATTTCAACTCCTCGAAGCCACTCACGTCCGCTACAAACTCCAGCAAGGGCAAAGTCGAGTCATCGACCGCAAACACCACTGGCGATGTCGCATCGCCGGGACCTGCCGTCGAGGATACTGCAGCAGTACAGTCTCCTGCGCCCATGACCTCGGAAGTTAAGCCCGGTGCTGTATCGCACCCTACCGGAGTCAACTTCACGCCCTATCCCGTTCATCCTCCCATCAACCCTCACGATTTGAGGCTGCACCAATTCTTTTCGCTGCACAGGCCGCTTCTGACCGTATCGCAGCCGGTGTCGTCGATATTTGAGTCGGCACCATCACCGTTCACATTCCCTCCTTCAGTTCCTGCAGAGACAGTGAACTATGGGTCTTTCGACAACCCCCCGGAAGCGTCCCCGGAATCGGATGCTGACGCGGCGCGTCAGTTGGCGAGGGCGTTGGTAGCCAACAGGATAGGAGCTGCTATGTCGTGGGAGGCGACATTGAAGCGGCTCGGGCTTGATGTGACGGAGGGACGCGCGGAGGAAGTACATCAGGCTCAGGTGGACTTCGAGATTTACATGGATAGTACGAAGAGGAAACGGCGAAGAAAGATGAAGAAACATAAGTGCGTGCCGTTGTCGCTTTGACCCCAATCGTTGTTCATACCTTGCTTTCAGACTCAAGAAACGGAGACGAGTAGGTTCTCATTAGATTTGGTCGTGGTCTGGACACTAACACCACCACTACAGCTCTCTCGTCAAGCTCGCATCAAGACTCGGTGAACTAGTTCTCTACAGACATGTTTTCGTCACGTTGAACCGCTGTGTTTGCTACTACATGCAATTATACATTTTCGCACTGTCCTCATCGCACTCACAAAACCCCGTGATATCATTCGCCGGCCCGTTCTCGTGAATGGGCACGCCGTTTGTTCGCGGCAGCTTATCGTGCGTCGGTGCGTCATGCTTGTATCTCTCCACCTTTATCTCTCCTCGTTAGGCGTGTAAGCTTCAGATTGCCCTTACCCTCCTTTTCGGCGATATACGCGGCTAATTGGCACATCTGCCCGTATGCCGGGATAAAAGCCCGGACCCTGGTTGACGTTCGTTTGCGCCTGCACAGATGGGAATCACAGCCCGTACTCATACATGATCGTTATCAGACCATTCCGCAGGAACCTGCTGACCTGGCATAAGATTTCTCCCTACTAGACGTGCAGAACTGTCAACCAACACATCGCAGGACCAGAGCCATTTGTCTCTCGGCAGAAGCGTGTCTATGTGGTCGATAAGCTCACTGTGCTGGGCGACGGATAACGAGACTTTAGGCACATCACCGTGTAGTCCTGGCGCCCCGGCCCTGGGCGTATTTGTGACCTTACCCAAGAAAGGTTGTCGAGCCATCTCGCTCTGTCGAGCACACACGGGCGGGCGTTACCAGACCGTGGCTGGTGGCATCAGTGAGTTTTGGTCAACTTCAAAGGGGTTCCTCTCGCACCGCCGGGATTCTTCAATGTTCAGGAACCTCCTTGGCTGTGCGTTTGCGCCCACTCTAGCCTTACTCGGTGAGCGAGTCGTCTCTTGTAGTATGTTCTAAAATTGAGATTGTCGTTCCTTCAGCTCTAGAAGCCCGTGCTGTAACTGTGACTCTGGGCTCCCAACTATGATCTATCTCGCTCTCATTGGATCCCTGGTGGAAGGTGCGGGAGCAGATGCTGTGGACGACTTGCCCGCGCCAGAAACAAAAGTAGGCGCTAGAGTTACCTTTACACAGCCCTCAGTCTGTGTCCTGGATATCAATGGCATAAGGGCCAGGTGTCCCCGTACGTCTCTGTCTGTGCACCCCCAGCTGCTTCCAGGCGTTATGAGCAGGCCGATTCCATTCCCTGGACGCGGTCATCGGCGACGTGACCTCCGCTCGCCTTCGCCAGATTCTCCGCCATCGCAGCCCAGCAGCAGTGGCTATTCCAGTCCTCGCCTTACCATGGTCCCTGGAGGAGTGTTTTGGATGGAGGTATCGCACGAGCGAAACCATGCTGCCGATGCTGGGTCGGCACGGCGCGACACGCACGCAACGCCACCTCAACCGCGGCACAACTCCGGTCGCACAAACGGCAATGAGCGAATGGCTCCAGACACAAGCCACCACGTTCGCCGTCGCACGGACGCGCATACGCATGCGACATTCGGCACCTTGCCAGCCTACTCACCTCCTCCCCCGTCATACTCTTACATGCCGAGCGCGCCTGCGGCCATCGCAGGCACGTCTCCTCAGCACGGCACGTATACCCACATACGAAGTCTACGCAACCCGGATCCGTATGCTCCTCCCCCTCTCTCCCCTCCCGCCCCTTCACCTCGCGAGGTGCCCGGCAGAGGCACACGCGGCTTCAGTGGCGTCTCCGCACCGCCGCCTACGTATGCACCCCAGCCTCCCGGATATCCCGCACAGCCTATGCGTCCAGAAGGCGGCGAACCTGCAACGTCGACATCAGCTCCAGCGCGTGCACGCGGACGACCGCAGACCGCAAACCCAGGGTCCTCTGTCGCAGCCCGCCGCCGTCGAATGTCGTGAAAACCGCGGCGGAGGCTCTTTGCTTTGTCAAGATGTGTGAATGAACGCTTTCCAAGAGTTGTCAGTGCCCGTCCTTCTCTTCGCTCGATATGTCATGTCTTATATCATGCCCAGTCTAAATGGCGTGTCCATGTAATCACCTTGCTGTTCGATGTCGTTAGCGCCTGTCTGTCTGATGTCTATCCTTGTTCTTTCGCTTTGTGCATCGTCGTCAAGCCCTTTGTCTCTTCGTGGCAGACGTCAAGATACCCTTTGTGCTTTGCATCATGGATTCATGCCCACGACTCGGTACCTTAGAAGCTACGGCTCGCCATACGCTTTGGGTGTCACAGTATTGTAGCCTTATACCCAATTTGAACGCCACCATACGCATGGGACCGTACAGTCCTATCATTGATGTAAGATGCAATGAGTATGGATGAACGACAATCTGTGCTCTGCCAATGAACTTCAAGCAACGAACACATGAATGTCAGGGACGTGTTGATGGCTTTGTGCCGACATCAAGTGAAGCCTAGAGGCGTCAACACTTGCGTATATAGAACCCATCCGTGTATGGTACGAACATTTGCCTTGTGACTTTTCATTTATTCAAGCCAGTTCAAGGTATCGTTCCACTGCGTGCCGGAAAGAAATGAGATTCGGACACATGCCAAGACCTTGTAAATTGGCATACCTTCCCAGTTCGTCACAGCTTCGTTCCACAGCTTCACCTCGTGTTGCCTTGTACCGCCATAGTGGTCCACGAAATCGTTTCCAAGCACACTCTCTTCACGAGCGATACTATCGGGACGCATCATGCGCTCCGTGGCAGTCGCGAGCGAGACGGGCAGCATCTGGACCTGCGAGCACCAGGGCCACGATAAGTCATTATTAGAGGCGGCGGTGCATACAGAGAGGGGAAAGACGCACCTTTCCTGTTTTCCTGTCCTCGGGCGACTGCTGGCTAATCGGCGGACATGGCAGCGCCAGCTTCTTCTCGATGCCGCGAACGCCCAGCGCGAAGACCGCAGCGAGCGCAAAATACGGATTCATATCCGCGCCGGGCACGCGGACCTCGAGACGCGTCGCGCTCGCGGGCACGGACGGCGGCGAGATGATGCGCACGGACGCCGCGCGCGAGTCGTAGCCATACGTAACCGCGTTCGGAGCCCAGAAAGCCTCGCCGCCGACGAGACGTTTGTAGCCGTTGATAGTGGGCACGAGCTGATACGACCGAAGTTAATATCTACGACGCTTGATTGTATAAGAAGATATACCGCAGGCATGACTGGAGACATGATGAGCGTGTGGGTATCACAGAAGGCCTACCGACTTACTATCGGGAAGTCCATCCAGTACACCAGCGAGGAACCATTCACCTTCCTGGCTCATGAACTTGACGTCTTCGTTTGCCGCGCCTTTACGGCCCGTCTTGAGTTCGGCGTCGGAGACCGCAAAGAGGCTCTTTCCATTTGCGTCCCTCAACGAGACATGTATGTGCCTGGAGCCGATATCAGCGACACGTTCCTGATCTAGAGGGAAGCTATACGGACCCACTACAACCAGGAAGCTGTGAACGACGCGTCAATTGCGGACCGTAGGTGCCGAATGCGCTCGACTGAGGTACTTACATTACCCCACGGCTTGGCCATGAAACTGGGCACGATGCCGTATTGCATCCCGATGCTCTTCGCCGCAAACTTGAACAGCTGTGCGTTGTCGGCCATTCTGAGCGCGGTGGTGTACGCGAGTGCAGTCTCATAGACTCCGGGACCTGTTTCAGTGTCTGGACGCCTCAAGATTAGCGGCGTCCCGCGAGAAGTGCTCTGGAAAACCTACGATGTCCCTCAAGCGGTACCTCGAACTTGTGCGTCTCGTCGAAAAGCGCGTGGAAGTAGTCGTTGTTGAGCTGAGGTCGAAGAAGAGAGTACCCGTGCACTTCATATGATATGACCCACTGCACGCTGATCTCGGTGACTGGGATACGTACTGCCCGCAGTAAGTGGCTTCAATCCGATGAAGCTTTTCTCCACAAGGGAGTCCGGTGTTTCTAGCGCAACGCGTGAGATCAACCGCAGACACGTGTAAAAAGGTTCATACCCTTGAACTGGAAATACTGTGCACGAAACAGCGATAAGCAGGCCAACTGATCGTACGGAAGCTACTGCTACGTACCTCGTATTCGCAGCCTGCGAAGCATTGCCATCCCTTCGTCTCAGCGCGGTCTACGACCTTCTTCAGCACGCCACGAGGATCTGCACAGATAGGTTCTCTGGTATCTGGGTCGAGAAACGACACCAAGAAAAACGGCACGTTGTTCTCCCAGGGAATGCGACGGAAGGTGGCGAGGTCGATCGACGCGATGAGGTCGCGGTAGCCGTTTGCGCGATTCGATATAAGCAGCTCATTTGGGTATACCGTGTCGTGCATGTCCCATCCGCTGAATAGATCGGCATAGATCGTCAGCTGAGTGTCTGAGACGGCCCCGTGGACAGCTGAGTACCCACAAGATCACGCTACAAAACCCGAAACCCCCGCCTGAGGCTGCGCTCAGGAACTTCTCCTTGGACTGCACGATAAGAGCGAGGGGTCAATGTGTTATCGCGGATAGGAGCTGGCACTAGGAGTCGACGCGCGCACCATGAACTTGCCCCGCAGCACGCCGTCGACTGCCATCATCCCCCCACCAATGTCAGATTCATGCGCGATTGCAGCTGTATGACTTCGCTAACCATCAATGCCTGCACTACTAATCAGTAAACGCGAAAACGACAGTCAATGCGCGCGCCGTACCTGCTACTTTCACCTTGAGGTCATGTTGTAGCTCCTCCGCCAGCTCGGCAAAGGACTTGCAATTGGTGGCGAGTGTCGTCGAAGACATGGTGTATTATGTAGGATCACTCAGGCGGGCGAGCTATCGACTGAAACGCGGATCGTAGTGGTGGTATGGGAGAAAGAGAGGGAGCAGAGATTGAGGGAGTGCCGCCATCTCCTATCGGTCGAAGAGAGCGCGTCTCACGGGCGCTTTGTATAGCCGTCATATCAGTGGAGGCGGAGACGCGGCTCGACGCGCACTATCATCGACATCTCGAAAAGCGGTGAGTGAGATATGGCAGTTCGAGGTGCAGGGGCGCGTTTTGATCACCAATGTTGTCTATAGCTAGATTTCTCTCTATAACGCGAGGCCATCTCGAACCATGCCTTGGGTGCTCTCATCAGCGATCAAAACACCAAAACCTGTCACAGCCCTGTCATTTTCATTTGGCAGTGAGGACGTGCTTTCTGTAGGGTGCGGTACGTACGGAGTTGCAAAGACGTGTTCGCGATGTTTAACTGTGGCGAACTCTGCGTGCAGATGACGGATCTGTGCGTCTCTATCGTTTGCCGTCTACGACGGCATTCCGCGCTGTGCGCGGACTCGGCGCGGAGGTCTCTTCTGTGCAATGGGGTGTTTCGCCAACAGCGACAGCGACGACACGCGAGATGGAGATGTGGGCTGCCTGCGGCAACAAGGTGCTCGTTTCCTTTCACACGCATGAAGGGCCCGGGAAGCATTGAGCATTAATTGACATACTCGAACCAGGCCTTCCGCTTTTCTGTGGACGCCCCGTCTGCCGCTACTACTGCCAAGCTGGTGTTGAACGCGTCAGATGCGTCGCTGTCGCTCGATTTGACGACAGACGACGACGACGAGGTCAATGAAGTCAGGCTCTTCGTGACATCTCCTGCTGTGTCGCCGCTGATCGCCTTTTCTCTAGGACAGCTGAGCCTCAGTCTCAACCCTGCAAAGTCATATCTGGCGTTCGGTACCGATGACGGAAAAGTGGGCGTCGTCGACCTCGCGTCGGAGCGGAAACCAGTGGCCCCGGTCATGATGAAAGTGCAGCACAAAAGCGTAAGATTCCATTCCAGGAGCCTGTAGTCTTTGGGGTGCGATGTTTATAACGGAATATTTTAGATCTGTGGGTGTGTAACGTTCATCCCAGACAGGCCGAGCGAGCTTGTCAGCGCGGGCTACGACGCTGCACTCCTGCACTTCGACTTTAAACAGGGCACTCTGCTGTCGCGGCTCGACATCGGTGCGTCGCTCATATGCATAAACGCGTTCGGATATCTAAAGAGTGGTGATCGTGAACGAACCCCGCGCGTCCAGCCGCGCCGCCCCCAGAGTCGGGCACCATGGCGATGCCGTTCGTCATCTCACTATCGGTGTCTGCTACCGGCATCGTCGCCGCAACGCTCGCCGACGGCCGGATATGGGTCGGCGTCGGCGGCGCGAAGGTGCAACCAACAGGCAAAGAAAAACCCAAGCGAAGCCGCAAGTGGGAAGGCCTCATCGGCGCGGGGTGCTACAAGCAGGTCGCCAATGGCCCTGTCGTTGGAAGGTAAAGTCCTGTCTGCCATTCATGCAGGTACCTAGTGTTTGACGGGTCGTGTGTACCGGTAGTGCCTTTATGTCTGACGGGTCCCTCATCACTTGCACGCTATTGGGCAAGCTCGCGCAGCATCACGTTGTCCACGACGCCTCGGCGGTTGATGTAGAGACCATGTGGACCGGCGAGACGAAAAACCTGCAAAAAGTGAGCGCTATGTCCGTGAAAGGGGCGTTCATCGCGATTGGAGGCTTTGGGAAGGATGATAAGGGGCTCGTTGAGGTCATGTCTCTGAGTACAGAGGAGGTCGATTTGGTCAAGGAGACGGAGAGTTTGTCGGTGTCTGACTCCAGCATAAACGACAAGCACTGACTAATGAAGCACACATCTAGTATGTAGCGTAGATCACGAAGTTGTTTTTGGTTGTTCATCGCTCTCCGGTGGCTCAGCCTCCTGCTGCGCCTCCTCTGCCTCCAGTTCCGCTATCCTGCGCACTGCATAGTCTCTTTTCTCCTTCATCCTCTCCAGGTATTCCTCGTCGGTCATCTTTCGCATACCAAAGAGCACCAGCATGCGCTCCCATATAGGGGGCCTTGTTTCTGAAGGCGCGAGTTCCACCGGCTCTCGTGTCGAAGCCTCCGAGGACGACACTTGGCGCGAGACATAGCGGACACGCCATATTCGAAGTTCGTTGTAGCCTAGCTGGAGTGCTGAGCAAAGAAAGCCTGCAGTAATCGCGCCGGGAAGGAGTCCCGGTCTGCCGCCTGATAGGATGAATGAGTGCGGAGGAAGGGAAGCACGAAGGGCGTTGCTCACGTTTCCAAAAGTTGAACATGCTCCCAACAGTCGCACCGCTCACCACCGTGTCCGGCAACTTCTCCATGCGCATCTCGTTCCAGCTAAGTCGGGGAGAAGACGCATTCGCGCTCGCCGTTCCCGCTTCTAGCAGAGCTTTTCGTCTCGCGAACTGGCCGCTGCCAATACATGTCAGAAGTAGCGGGCTCACAACGTACTCTCGGACGCCTACGGATGCCATGGCGGTCAATACACGCGCCAGCAACGGCAGAAAGCATCTCACTGAAGAACGTTGCAGCCACAATGCCGCTATTCAAGGCAGCAGAGGTTGCGAGGGGTGCGATGGGTTGTCGCTTGAACGTGCCGAACACGCTGAGAAGCACCGCTGTCGCCGCAGCTGCAGAAGCGTCAGTTGAGCATCGGAGGCAGATTGAGGCATAGAGACGAACTCGCATGTTATCACTGTACCCTGAGCAACGTTCAGAGGCGCGTTCGGGTCCATCGCATGGTCGACGTGCAAGTTGTGCGGAACGTGAGGAGGCGCCGGTGGTCTGTTTCGAGCTCGGTCCGGTCCGGTCCGATTAAGTTGTATGTGGCGGTTTGACATACGCAACATGGAAGAATAATGCATGTAATACGTAGGAAGTGTAGTACCATAAATATACGATCGAAACAACACTAAGATCAGACGAATCTCGAGACCCAATTTGGTCTCTCGGAATTGGTGGAAGTAAGCCAATAATCCTTGTCCAGACAAGCACCGCTGCTGCCATTGAGCTTCGCGAGCACCCCTTTAATGCTGTGCAGCACCTTCCGCAGACGCGGAGGAAGGGCATCTATCATAATATCCCATTCCACCAGGTCATCGACCGCCGCCTCCACCTCACGAACGGGCTTCGACCCGCAGAAGGCGTGCGTGTGCGCCATCACGTCCACGGACGCCTTGTTCGCAGGGTTCACGATCAAATTCTTGAGTGTGTCGAGCAACGTTTTCTGCTCGCAGTCCAGAAAGTTTGTCCTGTTTATTGCGCAGTGCAGTGACCAGTCCATCACGTCGTCGAGGGAGGCTTCTACTGCTCTAATGTTGAGCCTGTCGTAGGCGGCAAGGGACTCGAGGTCGGGGACCACGGCATGGCTCGATCGTGACGGCCGGGGTGCATGGATAAAGCTTTGGCTCGGCTCGTGCGGATCGCAGGGGTAGTTGTATGCGGGAGGCGGCGCTTGCTCGTAGATGACATCTTGAGGAGCCGAGAGGGTGTCATACAGCTCGTACCCGGGAGGCGACGCCAGAGGTATAATCTGCCACTCCTGACCGACGAGGCGGCATTCGTACAATCGATACGCATGGCCTTTGAACGCGGATTCGACAGCGTAGAATGAGATCCTGGACCCGTCGGCAGCCATTTCGCGACTAGTGGCCCTGGGAGACTTGAGGTGTGTAGTATTGCTGGAAGTGTGACGATGGTTAGTCCTATATATATACAGAATACCGTGACTGAACACCTATTCTCCCCTGAAAATCCACATAGCTTATCGTCAAGCGATCCGCTGTGGGTGGCCAGGCGGGCTAGCCTTTAGTTCCGTTGCCACGAAGTTGCCACCGTCACCGGTCTGCTATGATTTTCGTGGAAACACGAGTTCCCGTAGGTGGCGATTTCCCAGTAGGTGGATGGACGACACCTCTTTTAGTGGCGTGTTGGCCAGGAAAAATATTTGACCCATGGCGCCCTATGAAAAAAAATGGATTCGAACTTTTGGGGCCAGGGTTGATCCAATATTTCTTCTGTGGCGGCAGTCGGGCATGATAGGGCATGATCTATGCCATCGATGCGAACTGCATAACGTCATGTTGCTCGCGCATCGTCAACGGCATTTCGAGTTCCCGTTCACATTGACTGGTCGTGTAATCGTCTCTGAGGAAAATAGGAGTCAGAGGCGGTTGCTCACATGTGCGTTTCTAGGTATCCAACCTGTGCAATAACAGAAAGTGACTTACCCAGGACGATGGGGTGTGGCGTAGCGCGTAGCGCGTAGCGGACCGCGGTGGACGGGCCAGGAACCGCTGCACTCACAGCGAATAGTTTTCCGTTGTCCAAAGCATCACTGCACAAGGCCACAGAAGTCAGCTTCTTCGAGCCGTGAGCGCTGCGGATCAGGGGATACCCAACATTAATGGCATATGTCATGACATCGGGGGCTTCTCCCGATCGCCGCTCGCCTTCAATCCATCTGTCGCCACATCCCAACTGAAATGATTGTTGACAAATAACATGTGGTGTCAATGACAGTGTTACGCACAGCCCGAGGGATGTTCCGCAGCTTTGGCGCGGCCCAAGCAAGTGCAAGGACCAACGTTCTCGGACCTTTGCGCTTGTAACGGGCAGTGCAGGTACTACTGATGAACTCAGAGCGATTCATGGAACCATCATATTATCACAAGGGAAGCGAGCCATGTCTCGCCGAAAATCCAATACCACGTCGCAAAACATTCTCCGCAATGCTCGGATCCTGAGAACAGAAGGCGGAATGTTGTAGCGACCGACGGACCTTGGCAGACGACGGAGCTAGTGGATGATACATGATGACGCATGATGACGCGTGACGGGTGGCACGGCTTGACTTGGCAGTGAGTGGCGTAGGTATTCAAGATGTTCAGAGACGGCACACTAACATGAGAAGTCAGCATCAGACTGCACCGAGTGAAGAGTGCATTCTAAGGTATGCATGCGTACTAGTCACTGTCGGTATCCACGGACTGGCGTGGGAAGGCAGGCGCAAAAACGTCCACGTAGAGGACAAGATGCCGCGGAGCCTCCGCGCGACAGCATCAGTACGCGTCTCCCGGGACGCGCACCTGTGCATCGCGCATGTGACCGCGTTGCCGCCCCGCATTCGCAACAAAACACCCGTCGTCGCTGTCCCACGCCCGATATCGCGACCTGCTACATATCGCGGTGCGCAGAGTCGCGGAGCCCCGGGACCCAGATGGCCCTATCGCGCCCCGTGTGCCCGTGATATATGACGCTGCTGATGCCGTCCATATGCACCCAGCGCTACTTGAGGCTAATCGCCCACCCCGTTGTCCTCACAATTCGGACTCCGCACGCGCAGGAGGGAGGCGCTTATTCACCTCTAGCTCGGAACGTGTGTAGGTCGCCCGGACTCGACC
>ALYI01004245.1:0-10367 GCA_001969225.1 Ceriporiopsis andreanae CBS 279.92 | reverse complement strand
CCCGCCGAGAGGTTTCTCCCGGCACACTAGTCCGAGTCGTGTACGAGAACTTAGAAGAGCAGCTCTCGCAATGGACGGGATTTGATGAGACAACTCGCAATGGCCGCGCATTGCCAGAAACGAGATCAATTTAACTCAAAATTGTTCGAAAGGCGACAACATATCCTCAGGCGGTCTAGCGGCAGCTGAACGTGACAATGACTCGGATGTGTTTGAGACAAGTGAATTATACGGCGCATTATGGAGGAGGTCCGCGAAAAAAAATTGTCGACCGCGTCGACCTTCCCACATGTTCATGCGTCCTCAAAAAACTCAGAAGATAGTGGAACCCAAGCCCTTCAAGGGCGAGTCGTTGGGAGCGAAAATCGGCAGGCGCCTATCTCACGCGTCGCGTCAGCAATGCGACAAACGCTGCGCCATTAAAGTCGAGTAACCTGCAAATCAGGGCAAAACACCGGGATTATCAATCCGACTCAGATGATGATCCAAACAATTATTTTCCGGGGTGTAATCTGCATGAAGTGCGAATGTCGACAGTTGTCAAGCGATATGTACCTTGTGCAAGCGGCGCACGGGTGTCAGTTTACCGCACCTGGCCAGGCCTTCAGAGCATAGGGACCATTGTTTCGAATAAACGTAGTGGGCCACCATAGAAGCTGCAGCCAAGAAAGTTGTTAGGCTAAGTTAGAAGGATAGAGTAAAGCGACAAGTTCGGCATAGGACCTAGAGCTACTGGGACGTGTATGACACGTCACCGTGTGTCCAGCCTCGTCGCCTGTTCATGCGTTCAACTTGACTATGTGGGAGGATGCCCGACTCGGTATTTTGACGGTCTCGAGGCGGTACGTGCGGCCGTACTTCCCGCACAGTCTGAAGGCAACAAGGGTGGCGCAGTATCAGTATAGCGAGGAAGATGACGTGAGCACTTTCCGGTCTCGCATCCTTCGGGTCGCAGGGATTTCGACCGTGTCCGACTCGGCGATATGTGAAGACGTATGGCTGAGATATCCCTCTTTTGTGTGGAGAAATACTTGCCTATCCGTAATTCAGCGAGTCGTGTTGAAAATATATAAGGCATGGATGTCTTGACGAGGTTCTTCACCACTGCAGACATTCAAACTTCATCAAAGTTCTCAACATGCAGTTCTTTACTCGCCTCGTCGTCGTTGTACTGAGCATGACCATCGCACTCCCCGCACTTGCGCTCCCCGCCGCTGAACCTGTCGGCGTGCGTCACTTTCATCTCACGCAGTAAACTGATGCTAACCTGATGTTTTCCCTAGGAGCTTGTCGAGAGGGTGGATGGGAAGGGCCCCGGGTGGTGGAAGAGGGTGGACGGGAAAGGCCCCGGGTGGTGGAAGAGGGAAGAGGACGATTCCGACATCGAGGAGCGGGGCGAGCGGGGCCCCGGATATTGGAAGAGGGTGGACGGGAAAGGCCCCGGGTGGTGGAAGAGGGAAGAGGACGACTCCGACATCGAGGAGCGGGGCGAGTAGGGCCCCGCGGCTTGAAAGACGGAGGAGTAAGCCCCCATCACGGTCTTTGACCTCTTTCCCGCACGAGGGCGCGGAACCAGCCTTCCGGTGGGAATACGATCCTTCTTTCCAAAGTCGTCAGAGCGTCATACGCATTCCTATTGTTCAACCTCACATGCACATTATATCCTATCTTTGTTGTGTTCTATGCCCGCCGTATGCTAAACCGAGCATCAAAGTTATGCTTGCCATCTATTGCGTGAGATTGTTTATTGATCAGTACGACTACGAGAACGGCGACAAAGCCGTCGACAAACATGCGCGTCACGGTCTCGGCTGCCAGCTCACAGGCAGCCCTTGACCTAGATTCGACTAGTAAATCTGAGCTCGTGTCATTGTGAACAGATATATATTGACTCATCTAATCGCTGGCGCCGCCGTCCATGGAAATACGCTGTAATGGGTAGACCAGCGCGCTCAGAGTCACCGACCTAAAAACAGCAACGCCTGAGTCGTGCGGCTGCAACAATCATGCCTCCTTATTTGTACTGAGGCGTTTCTACGGGTCTTATAGCTGATTTTATAGCGCAGATTAATCTCCTGAGGTGAGTCGTACGCGTGAGTCGTGACAGCAGGAAGCAGAGCGCGGCGTACACTAGACGCGCAAGCTCAGAATGCGGCGTGGGAACAATATACCCAATAGGGCCGCTCCTCATAATCTCCGTCGTATGCAGTGTGCACGGTGTCTCTCCATGCGATACCGACAAACCGATAATATTACAACAGGACTACTCATACAAATCGAGCCTACTCATACACATCGAGCCTTTCCTGAAAATACTTATACACCGCGGGAGAACCAAGGAACTTCGTGCGTGGACGACAGAGAAACGATCAAATAATGGCACTGGGAAGCGTAAACACCAAGGAAACGGAAACTGAGAGCGAGGAAAAGCATGCGTGCGGGGACAAGGATATAATGAGGCCGACGACGAGTCTTTGCGGTGATGACAATGATGAGGACGATAACAAAGAGAGGGAGAAGCGGAACAGGTAATAAATAGCAAAACATCGAAAGCTGGGAAGGAGAGATAGCAAAACATCGAAAGCTGGGAAGGAGAGGCGGCGGAAAGAAGAGGCGGCCGAGATCAAAGGTGCGAACACGACGCGACCCTTACAAGGCCGAGCTTCCCCCGCGCAAGGCGCACAACGAGGCCCTCGACCGCCTCCTCCTCGAGGCTATTCAGCCCCTCGCCATGCTCCGCATGGATCACCCGGCGCGCATTCACCTTCTCCAGCACCATCCGCATCTCCTCGTCGCCCGCCTCGGGCTCGCTGCCCTCGTCCGACGTCAGGCTCGCGCTCGAGCCCGAGCCAAACATTGAGCTGAACTCCGACGACGCCGTCGTCGCGGACGACACAGAGCTCAGCGAGTCCGCCGAGTTGCGGCGCAGGAACGCGAGACGCGTACGCAGGAAGCGCGTGAGGAGCCCTGGGTTGATGATGGGACCGCGGACGTCGAGGAGGCTCTCGGACGTTGGCTGTGACTTGGGAGTTGAGTCGGGACCGGACTTTGGGGTTGAGTCGGGACCGGAAGGCTGCGCGCCGTCGCTCTCATTTTCTTCAGGTGTACTCCACTGAAACTCCTGGAGCTTCTGGCGCACAGATTCGTGCTGCTCAGGTGTAGTCGGATTGAACAGATGGACACAGAAGTCGAGCGCCTTCTGGACTTCGTCCTCAGAGAGCCGTGCACCCATCTCTGCACCACCTTGAATGACTCCAAAGAACAGCTAGTAAGCATCTGCACAAGAGGTAAGGAAAAGAAAAGACATACCTGGCCTGAAGAACGCAAACGCCTTGTCGAAGTTATCGTCATCGATGTCCGCTAGCACGTGCGACGACTGTGCACGGATCTGCTTGTACGCACTCAACACAACCACAAGGAACCTGTTGTACTTATCAGCACACCTCTCCCACAAGACAATGGAGCTCAACTAACCTGGTATACGAAACCGCCACCCGCCGACTATGCCACCGCGCCGCCTCCAGCTCAGTACAATCGCCCCTAATACTCGCCGCAATGCTCGCAGCAGCCGCAATAGCGCCCGTCATAGCCAGGTGCACGCCCGACGAAAAGAACGGGTCGATGAACGCGCCCGCATCGCCCACGATCCTCCACCCCGTCCCCGCGTACTCGTCCGAAGAGTAGCTGAAATCGCTCGCAGACCGCGCACCCGGCGTATCGCCGTTCTCGTCGGCGACGTGCTCGAGCGCCGCGTCCTCCCCAATGAGCTCCTGCACCCCCGGCGCGAGGTGCAGGAACGTCTGGTACCGGTCCGCGAGCGTCGTGTGCATGCGGGCGCTCCCGACCCCGGCACCCGGGCCGGATGCACCGTCAGTTGCAGAGGTCGAGGAGGGCGGAGTGGTTACGGATGAGCATGCGCGCGAGCGGATGCCGAGTTGTTTCTGGTCCATGACAATCCCGACGGACGTCAGACCATTGTGCAGCGGAATGAACCACGCCCAACCACTTTCGTCTGCAACAACCTTGAGTCACCCAAATCGAGGAGGACAGCAACGAGAGTACTGACCGCTCAACGCTTCGAAGAAGGGCGCATTCTCTCGAGGGGTGTCCTTCCCATACATTCCCGCACCGCGCCAATAGCCCCACACGGCGACATTCTTGAGCGACTGGTTGTAATTGCGGTTCTTCAGGTACCTGAAATACCATCAGCAATCTCTCGCAGATGAGAAAGTTAACTGCATACTTGGTGCTCAACAGCCCAGCGCGCCCACTCGCATCGACGAGGTAGTCGAAGGCGATCTCGCCTTTCGTGCCGTCCCCGCGTGTGTACGACGCCTTCACCGGGCGCCCTATGTCCTCGAACAGCCCGCCGAGGGAACTTGAGCGGCTGCGCGTCCCGGATCCGGAAGTTGAGGAAGTTGAATTCTTCGTGGATGATTCTGGCGGCGAATCCGTGGTACCCTCCACAGGCACGAACTCAAGCGTTTCGACGCGTGTCTGCGTGAAGACCTGGGCACCGCATGAAGCCGCGTGCTGGAGAAGGAGCTCATCGAACTGCGAGCGCACGACGTTCCATGCGTTATTCTGCGCGCCGAGTGCGACAAAGTCCGTGTCTGTTCATCATCGTAGCGCAATTTATCGATGTTCAATATTGCATGTCACAGCCTGGTCAGCATCACATCGTACTGCAAAGGGTTCAAAGATAACGCACATCCTTCGCGCATATATTGATTAAATTTGATCGCCGAACCGGGCTGTATATGAGAGCGTGGTCAATAAATGTCAAGACATTTTCACGCGCTCCTGGTCGCTCTTCGGGACAGGTCTCAAGGAGCTCGGCGAGCGACGAGCTCAAGTAGTGATCCCGTCTCTACGAACGAGCCAATGAACAACCGAGTGAGCGAAAGTGTACAGACCTTGCGCGCAAAGCCAAAGTTGGCGACCTTGTCCTCGGCGTCGATGAAGCGGAGGTAGTGGCGAACGGACGGGAGAAGGCTCTCGCCAATGTGGTACCTGTGGCGCAAAGGGGAAAATTCATGATCAGTGTCAATGTCGAACGTGCGTATGAATACTGCGATGGAATGAACGAATATTGCGTCGGAGAATAAGGGAGAACCCGGTCATTAAAACACGAGAAGGTATGGACACATAATGAGCGAGAATTCGTCAATATATCGAGGAAGATGGTGCGCGGCGTGGATTACGCCACAGAAGCGTCGTAGCACGTGCAGCCGCCCAATAAATCACCAACAAGTCGCAGATCGATAATAAATGACTTGAAACCAGGTCTCGAAACGTAACCAGATGGCGTCAAAATCGCGGCGCCCACCGAAAAAAAGAAAAAGAAAAAAGAGTCCACCGACAGCAAGAAATTGGAAACGCAAAGAAAAGAGTAGAAAATCGAGATCGTCGAGGAGGACGGACAGGGAGCAGCACCGGAACATACCCGCAAGCTATCACCACGCATGTTCCGTAGCTGGGGAGATCTGCCACATGTAAGAAGGCCAAGAATCAAATAACAAAGTGGAGGAGACACGGCGGGAACATCGTCCGAACGCAAACCGTGTAAAATGAAAGTTGTCGTGCGTCATAGATGCTCGACATCGCGTGGGGAGAAGGTCCTGTCAACCCACATACGGGGCCTGAGGCCTGCGGAGAAGCTCCTGTCATGCCACGATCCCGCGCCCTGCACGACAGACCGCGCGCCCGCCCCTCGACGTTCAACGCTAGGCCCGGTAGAGCGGCGGGCATCGCAAGTAAATGAACAGGAGAGGGACTGGAAATGAGCAGCGCAATGATGCATGATGGGCGTGCGTCGCAATAGAATGAAATGTATAAATAGGCGAACACGTCCGCGTCCGCCGTGAGGATCGTTGAACCTCGCCGCGAGCAATTGCCCCTCCCATCGCGCATCCTCGCGTCGCAAGCCTCGTACCACAACGCATAGATCAACAAAGTCGCACGCAGGAGGAGCGCGAGGGTAAAACACAGGAAAACACAGGAAACCCCACAAGGAACGAGCTAAGATGCGAGCACAACGAGCCACGAAACAAGCACTCACCTCGGGAATTTGGACAGGTCCATGAGAACGACGTCGACGCCCTCCCTTGCCAGCGCCGCCGCGGCGTAGCTGCCCGCGGGGCCGCCACCAATAACAAGAACCTGTGCCCTCTACAGCACGCAAACGTGCGCACAAAGGGGAGAACGATACGAGGATGCAGACGAAATTAGCACCCTCCGAACATCGACGGAATGAAAGCAAGCACCGACCTCTGGGACGCCGCCCGCACTATCCATATTCATATCCAAATTGGTGCTCGTTCCGGTGTGTGCAGACATATCGTGCGGCTGTCGTGTGGTGTCAATCTACCAGGTACGTCTGGAGCGTTGCGGTGGTGGTTGTGAGGGTGCAACGTTGAGAGTGTGGCCAGGGCGAGGCGGCAGGACGGGTCGAGGCGATGGAGGTAGAGGTCTGGAGCAGGTGGAGTGGCGAGAGCGACCCCGGACGTGCGCGGTGCTCAGGTAAGCGGTACACCAGTACTGTCAGCGACAACTGAGATGAGGACGCGCGGCCCTCGATCCTTGGGTGGAGCTTTATAGCAAGGCGCGTCCGGGGCGCGGGGAATCGGTGCCTCCCGCGGGCGGCGCAGACGGGAGCGCGGAAGACGTTGTGCGGGTCCGCGCCTGGAAGCGGGGCGAGAGGAGAACGCGGCGAGAGGTGCATTAGCTGGGCGAGCTCGGGACCCCGCGGGCAGAACGGGGGCGGCGAATCTCGACCCCCACTCTCCACCGTACAAGCTTGAGGCAAGGCGACGCGCGGCGAGCCATGGAAGCTTCCCCCGGAATGCGTACCAGATGCGTCGCCCCGTGCACGGAGACTGGAACAGCACTTAGGGACTAGTGGCGAAAGGTGCAAGGTCGAAGCATGCCGGATTCCATCACGGCCGGTGGAAGGCGGGCGACGCGTCAAAGGAGGCATCAACGCCCCAGCGCCTGCCTATTCGAGGCGTCCGCCCGCAAGCTTCAACCTTTCGTCGTCCTCTCTGCTGGCCGCTGTGGGCATCGGGACAGGCACGCTTGTCGTCGTACGCATGCGGCAACGCACGGGCGCCGCACGACCTCGCGCGCGATCGCGAGCAAAGCGCGGCCGCGGCGGCGAACACCAGTTCTACAACATGAGAATAAGTACGGCCTGTCGTAGCGATCCGGCAACATAAAGATCCGACCTACTCACCCCATGGCACACCGCAAAGCTGGGAGACGCGCCGCTGGCAGGAAGGAAACGACGCTCGTGATCGCCTTCGCTCTTCGGTTGCCCGCGCGTCCTTCCGTGTCCAACATTCTGAAAGCGTCCAACTTCGCTTGTCGCGGTCTAGCAGCGAAACAAGTAATACAATAGTACGCCAAACGCTGAAGGTTATTCGCCTCAGTGCGCCCTATGGCGTGCCTCAGCAGCTCGACTACTTCTGGAGCAGGAATCAATAACTGGCAAGCACACGACCGACGCCGCACGAACACAGGAAGTGCCCGGCGCACCCCATGACGAACGCCAAGCTGATGGCGCGTCTGCAGCCGCAGCGCAACTCCGAAAGAGGTACGTCCATCGTGCGTGTTGTTGATAGTAACTGTCCCATCGTTCACGTTCAACCTTCCTCGTCCTCATCGCGGTCGATTCACCAAAAAATTCCATCTGTTTTATTTAGGACGGCCTTTGTGAATACCCACAGTCTACCCACGCGCTTGGCCCTACCTGGACACGACTCTGATCATCCAATCCCACGATAGCTGGGCAACCGAATTGGCCACACTTTAGACACCGGGCGATCTTCGACGCTGCATCGCTGAACGACTCGCTGCTTCGCGGAGATCTCACGCTTCGGAAGCCGATGCGTTCGCACTCCCGGGCCTTCACGCGACCTACGTCATCGATATACGATTTCTGCGTTTCTCGTCGTCAGTCTGAGTCTTATGTTCCAGACCATACACAATTCTTCCCTGCAAGTGCCTAATTGCGAACTTGTGCCTAGCCACGGCGCCATGGACGACACCGGGGGCGCCACATCCGCCGTCAATCTCGCACTCGCACCCGACGATACGTCGCCTCCGTACCCTACTTTTACGCCTACAAAATGCACGATATATTACGCCGTGTGGTCGCCGCTGCCGTCACCACCCTCGCAGTCATACGACGTGCGCTCTCCGTCGATATCCACACCCCACTGGCCGCCGCACCGAGCAGCGAGGAAAGCTGTGCCTACTCTCGACGATCATTCATTGACTATATACACGCGAAGGGCTTGCAGGCTTGTTGAACACGATACTTCTTCAACGCAGAGCCCGAAGCTTCTAATGCTGGTCGCGAGGCCTGTTTCGTGCTTGTGATGGTCGACACTAGTCAACACAGACGATACTTGCCACCACCGATGCCACCACGGAGGACACGTGCGCACTCATCTCGTACCTAGGGAGCAACTGTTCGGGACCGTGGTACGTCGTTCAGCTCTTCCGCTGTCACGCGATCGCCTCATTGTCTTTTTACCTCTTAGACCTGTATCCTCAAGTCAGGCCCCGCGCCCGCTCCCATCGCAGGTCCTCATATCGACCGTTCGGTCGCTGTCAACCCCCGATCCCTCCAATCCCTACCCGTGCCTCGTTCCGCGTACCGCCGAGCATCCGATAATCGCGTGCCTAGCGTGTCTCGTTTGCATGCACGTCAGCAATATACTTCGGTGCTCACCCCAGATTCCAGACCTCAAGTTTCAACGTCCGTTGCTGTGATGGGCTATCCCTCTCGTATCTCTTCGAACCTGATTTATTGAGACAAGATCGAAGGCGACTATCGACCGTCCGGCTTCGCTAGCCTCGTGCCTCCCTTGGCGGATCTCTTGGTCCCATTCACGTCTTTTGGACCCCTGGAGTCTCTAGTCGACTTCCTGCCCACCTTCCTATACCCCGTATTGCCTCATTGAATCCTTGTTCGCCTCCGGCTTTCCGTTATCTCGAAGACTGGCGCTGTATGAATCGTACTCACAGGACTGTCGGCCCGAACTCAGCTGCGCGAGGTGTCCGTTGACACGGATTTGCCTACGCCCAAGATCAAGCGCACGGGGTTGCTTATTAGGGAGGTAGCATTTTTTCCAGGCAATCGATGGGACGACTACCAGTACCTTCCCTTGGATGAGGTCTAGGGAAGTGAGTCACATCATGTCTCCTATCGCAGTGCAACATCAACTCTGTTTCGCCTGGCCGTCGAAGAGCTTACTGCATCTGACATTTCTATAGCCCAACAAGGTCCTTGGCTTCACGAAAACAACTCCGTCGCTGGAACCGGCGAAACAAGCGTGCTTCTGACGTAATCTCCGTTACAGACCAAACCGGGCGAGAAGATATTCGTTCTGACGCGGTGGACGATATAACGCGGTCCATTTTTCGATACGCTTATGTTGTGTCGACGAACATTCTTCTGATGCAACACAGCGCGAAAGGCGACCCTACCTGCGTCATAAGGAGAGGTTGCCGGTTCCGGCGTGCCGAACTCTCCCTGCGATTTGCTCTTGGCACGAGTCGCGACAAAGCTGGATGCAGAGAGGTACTGTTCGCCGAACAACTGTCAACTAGCCCCCGAGTTCAATTTGAGATAATATGATTATCATGATGAAGACCTGGGACTCACCACTTGTGCAAGAACCGCAGATTCTGCCAGTGCACATACGACTCGTCGAACCCGTCCGGCCGCGTTATACTCATACGTATTCGTAGTATACATGTTACCGCCCGCCAGTGAAAAGTGCTATAAATGTATACGTGTGACGAAGACCATGGAGTCAAGCTGTTTAGGGCGGACGTGCTGAGAGGCGTTTCGAAGTCACGCGGAACGCCGGCCCGATTCAAAGCGGACGCCGGCATGCTCTGTTTGCGCATGTTAGGATTGCAAGCCCAGTTTTTGCCATTTCTCGTCTTGCCCGCAATCGGCCACGTAGCCGTTCGACACCTTGCGATATGCCGGGCGCGATTGTCGGTACAAGAGGGAAAGTATCTATAGAGCAGAGTATACGAGGTTATACTCATCCTCCTGCGCGGTACGATGCATATCTACGTCTGACGTGCCACGATGCTATAAGTACTCGAAGAGCACTGTCGGAAGGACCGTGGTGTGCGCCTTGTAGGTGAGTCGGTGTGGCGGGCCGGTCTTGTCTGTGTTACTCAAGAGCGTTCGGCTTAGGTGAGGTTGCGTTGTGTGGAAGCGCACCCGCCGCACACCATCTATCACCTCACTCGTTTGCGAGAAAATGCTCCACGGGACCTGCACGTAGACGAATCGCTGGAAGGCGACGAGGTGGAGAATGGCAGTACAACTCTGACACGGT